>CM072919.1:9435348-9606648 GCA_037013685.1 Acridotheres tristis
ATTTCCTCACTTATACACCAATTCTAACAATATGTGGCTACAGAGATAAAAAAAATTAGATCCTTGAGTCTGATCTGTAGTATAATGAGAAAATAATTTCTAATAAGTATGTTTGATTTAATACAAATATTTTTAACATAGGAAATTAACCCAGAAATTAGAAATTTCTTAATTTAAATATTATGGAACAGAATAAAGCTAATTACATCATCACTTTATGAGAAAAAAAATATTGCAAGGCCATGGAAAAAAAAGAGACAAAATAGTCTTACTTAACCATTACTTCAGAAGTCAACATAAAAATCCTCACTAGAAGAAAATATTATATTTAAGGTATCTGATGATATAGAGATGATCTCATTTTGCTAAATTGTTCTTGGAAAGTCTGCTGAAAGATATTTCATGGTCTATAACTATTTCTCTGCATGCAGCAAAGTAGTCAATGTGCAGTTATTTAAAGAGCAGCTGTATTTTCAGCTAATAACTGCAGTGAAGTGGTGATTTCATTGAAAATACTCACTCTGATTAAGCAGACCGTAAATGGTATTTCCTTTTTTTTTTCCTTTTATTCTCAGGTTCAGCAACTTTCCTTTTGCAGGATACATTTAACAAAATTTAAAATAAAATTTAAAAAAATTTGCATGAACCCCCCTAGAGTAAAACTTGATTGCATTCCAGATCTTTTGCTTAATTATTGAGGAAAATCAAAACAGAAAATCAGTACAGCTGATTAGCATTGCTAAAGTGTTGATATTAGCAATAAAAGATGTAGATGACTCATTTAGTTCTAGCTGCCTATGGTTTGCACCAAGAAAAACTGTTCAGAGATTCACTTTTCATATATTACTCAAATTATCTCACCCAATAACACAAGGGTATTTTCATTATCTACATGTACACAGAACCTGTAGTTCAAGTACTAAAAATGCTCATTTTGAGGAATGCCTTCCTTGTGCAAATGAGTATATACATGAGACAGAAAAAAACCCAACAAATTTAAGCTAATCCTTGGTGTTTCATCACCAGGACTTCCTTCCACAACAGAACAATATAATCTTATTGCCTGTTGGCTTCTTCTACAGCATTTGAGGCAAAATCTCTTGTTGAAAAAGCTGTACCTTTATTCCTATTATCAGGCAGGAACTTTAAGGCAGGTCCAGTGTCTGTTCAGGTCAGACTTCTCTGTTTCTCTCAGCTTTAATCCAGGACTATGATTTAAAAAGTTTAACAGGAAAGCAGTGCAGCTGCACGAAACAACTGTAGAGTACTTCCCTAAATCTCTAGAAACTAATGAAGGAAATTTATCTCGTTATATATCTATTATATAAAAATTAGATAATCAGTAACAGTCATATTAAAAAATTAACCTGAGCACCCCAAGGTTTATTATAATTACTAACAGGCTCATTTTAAAATGGTGTAACAGGTGTACAAAATAGGCTCTCATAAATTACAGGTACTCCCCTAAAATACATTTAAACTTCAGCAACTACAGGAATTTCATTTGTCTCACCAGTAAATTGATGAAAAATCCTGTATGTGAACTATATAAACACAGGCAGTTAGCAATTAATACCCAATATTTGAGAGTTTTAGGCACTTTTCTGCCACCACCAACTGTATTGACAGTTTTTATTTGGTTTGTTGGTGGTTTTTTTTTTTTGTTTATTTGGTTTTTTTTTTTTAATGTAGGGCTCAGGATCAAAATCAGAAAAAGAGCAGATAACTAAAAAATGGCAAAAAAATTCTTCTTCTTTATGAGGTGAAAATTAAGACATGCATACAAATTAATCTCTCCCAGAGCAGAGCCACAGTCAAAACTGAGGGCACACATCTCCCTCAGATTTGTTGTAATAAAAGGTAAATAAATACAGGTGGAACTGGGGGGGGCAGGGAAGGTATGATGGACACCATAAAACAAGCGAAGGTTGCTCAAGGCTGCAAACAAATATGTTTTGGTCAGCAAAATCAAATGCTGCCAGAGAATGAACCAGGATTAGAACTGCATGAGCAACAGAGAATGGTATGACACAGTTGCTAACATGACATAATGGACCCAAGACCAAGGGGAATGCTGATGCAGCTTTCCATTACTGGTGCAAAAGCATTTTTACCATTGAAACAGGAAAAATGCAGCAGGAAGTGAGAAGACAAACTCCAGAGTAGTGAGAACCTTTCCTACTCTGTCCTTGGCATCTCCAAGGTTTTACAGCACTCATTCCTGCCTTTCTGCAGTGATAGGGCACAGGGACATCAAAACGTTTTCTGAGCTGCAAACCCACGGGCTATTCTTAATTGCACTGACATGGCATCAACCTGCATGTACAGCGAGTGCTACTTCAAAAAACATCTTCTATCTGTCCATCACAGTTTTCTTGACATTTCAGACTGAACTGTAAACCACAAAGCCATTCACCTGTGCAGAGCCCCTTGCAGGTGTCCTTGCCTTCACTCTCTCCAGAGCACCCCACACAGACTTGGTGACTGCAACTGGAAATTACACCTCCATGTGAGATAAGACTCTTTCTAAACATTTTTCAGTGAAGAATTGTTTGGTTTTTCACTTCCTACAGAGTCTTTTCCATAACACTTTTCATTCCTGAGGCTCACCCCCTCTACTAGGGACACAATTTGCTTATAAAAACATCTCTCATGACTGATGTCAGGCAGAGCAAAATTTGAATCTGACCTAATCTTGTCAATGATGATTAATCCTGTGTTACCTTCCGTGAAAAAAAAAGAAAATAAAAAACAACACAAACCTCACAACTGATTGCTTTTATTGATTACATTAGAGAATTAATGGATGTAGAGCAGAAGGCATTTTCCCTTTGGAAATCAGTAAATCAGTTTGACACTTTGTCACATGAAATCTCACTTATAAAGCAAATACAAAACAACCTGTATTAGGAGCATTATCACACAGACCCTAGGCTGGCTGAAGATGCACAGCCACAGCAAATGGACCCTGACTGATCTTTTCCCAAATCCTCAAAACACGTCACTCCAAAGGCAGCACTGACTGTCACTGTCATGGGCAGTTCAGGACAGACCAGGCTGGCAGGGCAGAGACTCTGCCTGACAGAAAATGTGTGAGGTCTGCACAGCCAGCATGAGAGTTTGCTAAAGGATAACCCAGTAGTGCCCTAAACCCAAGTGCCCTAAACTTTCACACCCTCCATGATCAGAGATTATAAGAGCCCTTCTTGATGCAGCTTAACCAGATCTGACTCTCCTCACTTGTGCTGCTTTACTTTCAAACCTCACTGTGAAACAGACTGACACATCTGGAGAGTCCAAAGGTGTTAAAGATGGGCTAAGCTTGTGATGTGGGAAAAACAACTTATTTAGACTGTGTCTGAAGAATAACCAAATCAGAGGCTGAGTGCACTGGAACAGACTGATGGAGACAGATATGTTGCTACTTTTTTCAAATTGAGTTGCTAGGAAAAAGAAATCAGTAATCAATTACCATTTTTCTTTAGTTATTTGATTAGATAATTTTTATTTTTCAGTCTTGCTTTAATTAGAGGCTCCTAAGAAAATTGGGTTTATGTAATCACAGTGTTTGTCTGTGTGTTCTGGACTCATGCCTAATCACTTGTAACTTTTTTAGTCACTTAAACTGGAATCAAGAGAGGGGAAAAAGTCTTGAATTGTGAAGTTCCAGAGAATCCAGTGGTAATGCACAAGTCTAGAGGAGACCAGGCTTTATTTTCCCCTAAATGATGGAATCACCAGTTTTGAAAGCTACAGCATCACAGTCCTTTAATTAATACTGGAATTTCACAGAATGCATCTCTCTATCATTCCTACTAAATATGAATTAAATAATACATGACCTGACCTTAAATAACAGTGAGCACCCTTCAAAATATATTAAAACTATAAACTGGAATAAGTTTTGGAGTTAAATTGTATTTTTTGATTTTTTTTTTCTACTTAAACATCTTGTGGTGAAAACCTAGGGAGGTTGGGAACTGTCACAGAGCACATTGTTTTCTAAGCATCAAACAACCTCTTGAATTGTAATGACAAGCATGGAATGAAATAAGGTAACTGCAAACATGGGAGGAAACACAGAACTTTACCACCCAGCAAATATGTGGATTTGCACCACTAATGCCACACAGTTTCAGATGGAATGGGTGGCTGGATAGCATGGATCATGCTGCAGCAAAGACCCAAAAGCACAGGAATATTGCAACAAAGTCCTCAAGGACTCTGCAGTATCTTTTACAAGACCTGCTCTTACTGCAAAAGATCACATGAGAGTTTCCTCCAGGAACTGTCCTCTTGAAAAGCAAGACTCTCTTTGGCCCGCTGACTTCACTTACTGCCATTGAGTGAGAGTTTCTGAAGCTGGGAAGCTGGCAGGGACCATATATCCACTTACCAGTCCTCCCTTAAATGAGCATGGAAAGGGCACGAAAAGACAGTCTGCACAAGGCAAGGAGGCATGGTAAAGACAAATGCCAGCATGCCAGATACTTTGGAGATTTATTATTATTCCTTTATTATTCCTCAGAGGAAGGCTGCCAAGCTGTAGCTCTCATTGTCTGCTAAATTAGGCCCTTTCACTTGCAAGTACGTTGGTTTCTTTCAGGCAGATAGCAAGTATAGGTGCTGAACCATTAAGGTTACCTATAGCCCATGGTATTGTATGCTTAAACATTATTTCCATGGGGAGCTAGCAGGATGAGCTGTTAACAAAAACCCTTTGGTTAAATATGCTGCCTCCATTTTTTTTCCACTCAGATGAAAATTTACCAAATAAAGACAGTTATAACTGCAGAATCCAAACCAGTGCAGAATCCAAACGAAAGTTTCTGAAAAGCACACTTTGAGAAGATGAAATAGCACCTTGAATATAAATCCTGATATGTTTCTTTTACACAAGAGATTTCAGGTAAAACATAAAAAACTATGTCAGGCCCATACACAGATGGCACCTCTCAGCCCTAGGCATCTTTCCCAGGGTGGATGTTGGGAGATAACAGTTAGTTCTCAGCAGAAAAGGCAAATAATATTTAATTTAATATAGTCTATACAGTACAGGCTTGAGACAAAATTAATATCCCCCTCTGCTTTTTTCCCCCTCTTCCCCCTTTCTTTTTTTTAATTAATATATTTAAAACTATTATTTCAACTAATGTGTTCCTTGCTGAAAGATTTCTTTACATTAACCCTATTATTTACTTGTTTTATTATTTATTAACTCTGTCTATTTTAAGAGTACAGGTGAAGACTTTAAGTAAAAATGGCTGAATGCATGTGTTTAAGGAGAATTATTTCTGAAATCAGGTCTTACTAACATGCATGAAAGCTTTATTATAGAGTTACATTACAAAGATACCAAAAGTACCTAACTTTTATTGTAGTCCCCCAGCCATATACCATATAGATTTATGACACTTTTTTTTTTTCCTAATGGGAATCATAAAAAAAGGACACTGGACTTGCGGATGTAACTGTGAAAACTTTGTGGTTGCTGACAAGTTCCCTGGGACAATCCTGTGGTTGCCTAAATACATCAATGACCTGGTTCCACGGCTATGGAAATTATCATTCATGGTTTTACCCTCTCTTGAACCAAGTTTCTGTGACCCCTTCTTTTCCTATTACCAGCCTTCCAGACACCCTGTCACTTCCAGTTTATTGCCAGGATATAAAAGAGTATAATCAAAAGACTCAGGTAATTACTTCAGCTTCCTATGCAATTTAGGATCAATTCCAAATGTGCCCACCTTCCTTTAAAAGTCTTCTGCTTTTCAGCCCTCCTCAAAGACAGCCTCTGTTTCTGTCCCTCCCCTATCAAATGCATGTTCTTTTTTTCCACATACCTTTTCACCATACATTAGATTCTTCCCTTTCCTAGACACAGCCTCTGTTATCACTGGCAAAATTCTTCAGTCTGCAGATCCCTGCACTTGTCATAGCCTTTCACTGGACCCTTTCATTATGAAAATCAAGACATGTACTCCTGCATTTGTTTGTAACTTCTAGCTGCTAACAAGATGCTATAACTCGTGAAAAAATTTGCTGGCAACTCTACTTCAGGACCTTGGTCCTTGTAAATCATCTAGTGAAATGCCATTTTGCATGTAACACCCAGTAGAAAATAAAGTTGTCTTTCCAGCTAGCTCCTGAGCTCATGATTTACACCAAGCATTACACTCATGTAAATCTTTATCACAGTTTACAAATTTCACTTTCCAAATGATCTGCTTTAAAAACCAAAATTAATTAATTCTGATGCCATTTCCCCTTAACATCTTCTGAAACATTTCAATGCATTACAGATCAGTTTTTCTACCTCCAGTAATCAAAGCATCTGTGATTCACTGCAGAAAGCATCATACACTATCACCACCCTACAAAGAAAATTCAAAACATTTTAGCAGAAGAATGGGGAACGTAAAAGTGTTTCCTTTGGCAGTTTGTTCACTCACATCTTTGATTCTGCTTATTTGCAGAGGTTGGAATGGATGTAGTATTACTGCACTCAAAGGGGAAAACAGAAGAACGTAATTCAAAACTCAAAGTGGCTGGTTAATTCCAGTTTTTTTAACAAACCCACAATTAAAGGGATAAATGATAAATCCTATCTTTATTTAAGTGTTCAAGAACTTCTGCCTTGAAGAACTTTCACAGAGATAACAACAATTTCAAGAGGTCTATAGAGTGAGCAACATGCAAATAATGTTTTCACAGTAAACTGGCTTAAACACACTACATTCTCCATAAACATTAATACAAATTTAAAACCATGTTTGCAGTTGTGGAATTCTAGTATTTAGTGTCCCTATATGCTAGCAGAGAAAAAATAAAAATTCCTGGAGAGAAATTAAAACTTTGCCAGGGGCCAGGGATATCTTCAAGTTTTCTGCAAATGAGGATATTTAAACATGCAGGTGAATGTACACAGGCACAAACTAGTTCCATACACTCCTATAGTATCAGCTGAAACTGTAGGACAAGATGCTGTGCTTTAGTGAATAAATAAAACCTCCAAGAAATAAAACTGCTATCAACACTTGTGGCAGGCAGTAAAAAAGAAGATTCTTTCTAAGAAAGACCAAGTAAACAACTTTGTATTTTTTGCCTTTTATATTAACAGAGTAATTTCATAGCAAAACTTTCTGTTCTGATTTATATCAGTATCAGTTTTCTCTTATCATAAACTTTAGGGCACCTCAAATCATCAAACTATTAAATTAATTTTGTCTAATGATGAATCAGAGGGCTTTTTAGAACGAGCGCCCGATACATCAGTAGAAGAAACTAATGATGCCAAATGCCTTAGAAGCTCCAACAATCAGAGGACAATATTTTTAGGTTGCAATTAATACTGTTTTTCAAGAAAATTTCTCTTACTTTAATGTGCTAATTTACCTGGGTTACAGATTATCTGAAACCTTTTCTAATGCCTGCTGCTGATTTCAGTTGAGGGCAGTCTCATTTGAACCCAAAAGAATCAAGACCATGTTTTTGTCAACTTGAACACAAAGCCCTAAATCCAACAAAATATCCTTCACAGCACATGTTGACTTCTTTAAGCCTGTACCTCTTTGCAGTGTGCAAAAGGATAGCAGTAGCACAAGCACATATTTGTCACACAAAAATGGTCTGTTCATACTATTGTCTGACAAAGCACCTTTAGTAACAAGGCACTCTATTCAGAGATCTAATTTTTGCTGACATTTGTATGCCAAATTAAAAAAAATCTCTATGATGGTGGGTTTAATGAGGTACTCTGTTATTCTCTGTAATAAGAATTAAACGAGAGAGACAGAATTCTTCAGCTTAATTGCCACATCTGCTATTAGGCACTTTACTTTGATTGACTGGAGTGTATGTGTCAGAGACTGTGCCAGAAAACAGGCAAACTTTGTAAAGTAGACTTATAGCCCAATTGGCAGTAGCAGCATCTCTGTTACAGCTTCTGCTGCCTCTCAGTTATAACTACAGGAAAGTTGGCCTTGGTTCGGTCATTCATTAAAAATTTAAGTAAGTATTGCAAATTGTGCCTCTTTTATTTTATTTTTTTGTTGCTTTCTTAAAGGTAAATTAAAAGCAGTCGTTATTTTCAGAAGGAAGGGCAGTGGTTATCTGAATGTGTAAATGTGTCATCTTTCATTAATGGATGAGAGACATAAGCCATCCAGAACTTGGAAATTGCACCACATGAAATTGCATATTCTGCAGTGCATTTGCTGCCTTATTTTGCCTGGAGGGTCAGTGACAAACAGCACAGCATTTGCAGAGGGACTGGACAATCACAGTGAGGGAGCTCCTAGGAAGACCAAAAATGGATTGGGCACTCTGATCTGCTTGGAAACTTGTCATGAAACCTGAATTTAGGAACTGCCTTTCTCTGAAATCCACGGATCATGACACTTGATGAAAGCCTGAGCTATCTTGAGCTGGCCAATAACTGGTTTTACGCCCAGCTGATTGTCTTTTGGCTCTAGAACCCAAACTCTTAGCATCTACTGTCCTGACATGGCAAAATGACACTTTGTCCCTCAACTAACTTCTTTTTTCCAATTTCACACAGGCTTTCTACCAGGAGCGCAGAAATGTATGTTGCTATTGTAAGCATGAAGACAGACAGGCCAGCTGCACTATTGCTGAAAACTACGTTACATCCACTTCACCCAGTAAGGAGCAAGGGATTATTTGACCTTCCTTACCAATTCTCTCTGCTGCTCCAGAGAATGCAAAGAAAGCTAAACGTATGTGTGGAAGAGCAACAAAAACTGCACCAACACCAACTGCATCCTCTCCTGAAAGGCAGAAGGATACTTCTGTGCTGGAAGCTGAAGCAAAACTGTCCACCATAGGCTGGGCAAGCCTGACCAACCTGTCAGCTGTCCACTGAACTAATCCATGTATAAATCTTGCTTCTCTCTGGAGGGCAGACTGGGACACTCAAAGTCTCCCCCTCCAGGAGAGCAAGGGACTGTTTTTTGGAAGGAGTCTGCCCCAATGGGTGAGACAGGCCAGGGCAGATGCTCTTTGTCACTTTTGGAAGGTTTTTGTTGTGCTCTCAGGAGTTCAAGGCTGCTCCACACTACAAGGGGGTACAAGAAGTTTCTACACGGCTCTCTAATTTGAGATCTCTTTTCTTTTGCAAATATGTTTTCTCTCAACCTACTGAGTACAGCAAAAGACAGCAGTCACTTAAGCACATTTATTTTACGTACACATTATGTGATAATTTCACATACAGTATTTTAATTGGCATAACTCCCTACAAGATCTACAACACTTCTTCTAACACTGCAAGGCCTTTTGTTCTTGAGGCTACTCTTAATAACCACTCTGTACATCAAAAGTATTCGGCTCCAGTTTAAGTGTTTCATCTTGTTCCACTAAACAGGTCAACAGGAGAGCTGAGAACAGAATTTAGGTATGTTAATCTCCATTTTCAACCCACTCTCAGGACCCATGCCTCCAGTTTGATATTCTGCCACGATGGCAATGACATGAGCATTGTGCTTATGGTACTAACTGGGTGTAGCAAATAATGAAATACAAACTTCTGGTTCCTGAACACTTACAAAGGAACCACCACACCCAATGTCATGACTGAGAGAATTTTTTTTACAGATTTGGGTCACCTCTGAAGATGCCAATAATGCCCTCTTGCATTCTGCTATTTTGCTCATGTTTCCCACTGGTGTTCTTGTTGGGAACAGCAATGAAGAAAAACACATATATATGCCTAAGAGAAAACATCAGTGTACTAAAGCTTTGTTGGGTCATGCAACAGAAAGCAGGGCAATTTTCAAAAGTCTATTGAGAGACTCCCACAAGAGCAGAAGATAAAGTCTAAAGTGTGTATCTAGAAGGCAGGCTACACAAACATTACTCAGTGGCACTAGACATTTTTGGAGTGGATGCAATGGATTTCTACTTAATTCCAAAAAACTCCCTTGTGCAGAACAAGAGGCAGCAGCAGCAACCTCAGGCTTTCTTCACAACTTGTCTCATTGCTAGATGAGAAAGGGCATTTCCTCCCTGCATCTCAGCATTACTTCAGTCAGCAAGCCAAACAAAAATCTATTTTCTGAAATTGATACACAGTCAAAATATGCACAGGAAGGTCGGCAATCTGCAAAAGCACACAAAAAAAAACCCAAAAAAAACAAAAAAAAAAAAACACCCCACAAAAAAAACACACACACACAAAAAAAACCAAACCAAAACAAAAAAACAACAACAACAAAAAAAAAAAAAAAAAAAAAAAACCCCACCACAACAAAAAAACCTTTTCTCCTGCATATTGGTGGTGCAGACCAGAACCCCAAACTACTGCAGCATCCTTTGAGGTTCACTTACCATGAATGCATATCCTGGCTGTCATTATTCATACATAATGCAGATTGGCATGAACTACTGTTCAGCAAGAAAGAATGCAGCATATCTAAAAAGTGCATTAAAGTTGCAGAGGAACAATATTGTTCCAGAGAAGAAATTACGTCTCACAGCTCTCTGAAATGGGTTATGGAGATGGAAAAATCTACTGACAAGCAGTGGGGATATTTAAAACAAGGCAACTTCCCTCTTGCTGTGTTTTTGTTTTACGCTTTCAACAGCTACTCACTCAATCTTCTCATTCAATAATTAAAAATGCAGTCTTTTGTGGGTTCAGAGTTTAAACAAGTTCTCTGGAAGTAGTGATTTTTTTTTGTTCACCACCATCCTCTCTTTTAAAGTGATGGAGGCCAGTGGCATACCTGCAGAATCTGCAATGGGTAGTGCCTTTAATCCAAACCAACCCTAAAGCACAAAGAGCACCATATGCACTCTCAGCAGAGTCCATCAATCGCACGGCAATTCCACTTTTGCCTAGAAGAAAATTTTTGTCTAAAAGAAAATTTAATTATCTATTAAAAGAGGTCAGTTGTTCTGGCTTTGATGGAGGCAGCTTTCATGTATTTGGATGGCACAGATGTGTGTGTCTTCTCAGATCCTAAAATGCACGAGCAATGGGTCTGGCATCATGAACTTCACCTCAGTTACTCTGGAAGTTCAGTGATCTCACTTCAGTCACTCCTGGTTTACTCAATGCAAGTAAGAAAACTGGACCCTCAGCCTCTTTTAAAATAAAAGGCGTACAGTTATGCCTTTTATTTTAAAAGAAATGAAACCAGCTAAAATTAATCTATTAAAAAACACCAAAACCAAACCAGAAATCACATTCTTTACAGACTAATAGAATCTTCATGAACTCTGCCTCTCAATTTAAAATACACATTTCAATCTCACTGGCAGGTACTCTTCATAAACAGTTGTTATCTGCAATATCAGTCTGGGGAGGGGGGGAAAAAAAGAAGACGAAGAAAAAAAAATTAAAATATCAAGTTACTCTTCACTTCCAAACAAGCCCAGCCACAGCTGTACATCAGCTTCCGAGCAACTGCTCTACAAACACACAACAGGCCTTCTGTCTTCCCACAGGGTTTGCTCAGGTCACCCACAAGTGGCGTGGATTAAAGAGGCAGGAAAGCTCCATTACGGAGCGAGCAGAGGAACGAGCTGAACGGGGGAGCCAGTGGTGCTGCTGGTAAATATCCTGTCCAGTGCTCCATCCCGAGGGGGCTCCCCCAGATCCAGAGGAGCCCACACACAGCTCCGGAAAAAGGGGCCCAAATCATCATTTGGCTTTTGTGCTTTCACTGTCTAGCAGGAGGAAGTTGGGAGGGAAGGAGTCCACAGAGTTAAGTGGGGTTTTCATAGGCAAAAAGAAAATAGGAAAGAGGCAGCCTCTGATTTTCGGTGGTGACAGAGTGAGGGATTCAGGCAGCTGGGCAGATTGTGAAATTTTTCTTATTATAGGAAAACAGTAAAAAGGAGAAGTGACATACAGAACTAGTTAGGGAGTAGGCCAAACCTCTTGGCAGAGTGTGATCACCAGTAACTCTGACCATCATCAGGTGCCACCTCCCATGTGCTCAAGGCTGCAAAGGCAAACCAGTTGTTTTTAAACAAATACCTTTCTAATTGAAGAGTTCTCCACTCCCGCTGCTGTATCCTATTTACTCAGTAGATTTCCAGCCCTGCTGCCATTGGGACCAAGACTGCCACAGCTTCACAACCTGTCAGGGACATTTCTTGGTGTATCAAGTGCTCTTGAACCCTTTGAAGAGGGTTTATAAATCACCAAAGAGATGCTTCCTAAAAACACATATCACCATTATTTGTGCTTAGGTTCCAGTGATCATGAGATGTGTGTATTGGCAGAGCAACGTGGTCCAAAATTTTGTGAACACTTTAGAGGAAACTAAAACTCAGCCACACATGCTCAAAAGCACACAGGAGGAAGCAGTGGGGCAAAGAAGCAAAGGAAGTGGAAGATGCACTTGGCCTGTTGGCATACTCCATCTTATTCCCATTATGTCTGCTCTCAATGCTATGTTAGATGTTATTTGCTGATTCCTGACACCAGCTTCCAAAAAAACATAAACAAATCAATTATGTCATTTTGTACTTAAAACTTAACCAGACCTTGGCATGCACACACACACACAAACACACATGTCTTTTTCTCTTTTTTTAACATGCAAGTGCTTCCAGTGTGTTCACATTCTCAGGGTGATCAAGCTTGGTCTGACTATTGGCTTTTGGAGGATCTGATGCCAGCCAGCCGTGCATAATGGCCTCTTTGTCTCACTGTCACATGAGCAGCATTGTGTTACAATCATTGTCACTCTGGGCTCAAACTGCAAGGCATGCTTTCACACAAAACACTCACTTTGGGGGCTCCTTTTGGCAGAGCCTGGCGATGGAAACTCTTTTGCTGCTCTTTAGTTAATCAGCCCAGCAACGCTGAAACTTTAAAAATCAGGATTCAAAAGCTCTCATCCAAATCAACCAATTATGAAGCTTCTCTATGGGCCACATGAAGAGCGGGACAAGTAATGTAACATAGCCGTCATTTATTTAAATCACTTTAAATCACTTTTCCTAAGCCCTATGACAACAGAGAATTGTGCTCCAAATAGCAGTGGGGGATAGGGAAAAAGAAAATCTCAAGTCAAAGTTATCTCCACCTTTACTATTTTTCTCCTGTACTTCAGAAAAATGTCTGCAAGATAAAATCAAAACATTGCAACAAGGCAAGACAAGTAATTTGCCAGGTGGCAATGTTATTTTTCTACTTGCTCTGGAAATCCTTTAAATTCGCCAAGAACACCCAACCCTTCCCCTGCCAAAAAAAAAACCTCTTAAGAAATAGATACATACAAGACTTCCATATAGGAGAAACTTCAAAATTTGCTTTGAACAAGCTGAACTCATTAAAACCCTGTACAGATGTCTCTGTTTTCATTAATGGAAAGTATTCTGACAGGGCTGAGACCAAGCCATGTTAAGAACAACATCCTCCTGCCCATACTGTCTCTTGAATAATTTTGTACTGGAAATGTTTTTCTTGTACAGCTACCCTTGAAATACAGCACTGTTCACTCTGAAGAGGACTTACAGGACCTACCCCTGAAGGAAACAGGCACTGTGTGGGAAGCATTCATGACGTAATTCCTGTGATGTGCAGAAAACTTTGGGAAGCAGTGGCTCCTTCTGAAAGAAATGGGGTTGTGCATGGAACAACAGGCTACCAGCTCATGTACCATCTTCTGTCAGGTGCATTTTCCTTTCCTTTGCAGTCCATCAAAGTAATGTAACTTCTTCTGAGCCCTGATCTGGTGTTCCACCCTGGTACTGCCCATACATGTGCCACGTACCTTAAACACACATTACCCACCTCTGGATAATATTTCTTTATTAAGGAGTCTGAGCCAGCCTTCCCCCCTCTCTACAACCTCCAGTGCTGTTTTGAGCAGACCCTTCCAGCTGAGCACTTCCCCAGAGAAACACCACCACGATGGGTCAGGACCACCCTGACTCTTGCCTCGACAATTCTACCCAGACCACAAACCCCTGCTGGTCTCCTCCTGAACAGCCTGACAAATTCACCTTCTGCATCACCCCAAGCTCATGACTTCTCTGAGATGCCCCTTGCCTTTCATGGTCTCTTCCCACGCCCAGCACTTCCAGTACTTTACGAGATGTTGGCCCTTTGTTCAGCAAGGCCTTGGTTCCAGCCATCATTGGCAATATATTGGTATTACAAAGAAATACTTCTTCACTGTCTCCTATTTGAAAACTCTCATCTAAAAAAGAGCTATTATTAGTCCCTTTAAATGTGTGAATTTCCATTGACTTTTGACGAAAAATAGCATGACTTTAGCTTGACATCTGTCTTCATTATTTCATTGTCTCTCCTTATTTCCTCTTGCCTTTTGTCTTGGGTTTAGATTATAAAAGGCAAGATCATTTTTTGCTATTGTTCTTGTGCTGTTGCACATCTCCTGTGGCTGCAGTGCTGGACACTAGAGCCATACAAGCTGCAGCTCTTTGTGCCAGTGATCCTAATTCTAAAATGACACACTGATACGAAGCCTTTACATTTCTTTGAGAAAATAATTCTGCACACACTTGCACCTCTGAGTGTTCAACAAAAGTGATATGGTAGGGTGAGAAGGGTGTTCTTTTACAGCAACAGAAAAACGATTAAATTTCTTTCCTGAGGTCACACAGCAAGTGAATATCAAAGTTAAAATTATGTTTTCTGCTGTATCTTTACATTGTCTTTCATATCAAAAGAGCTCAGAAGTAGTATCTCACTGCTGACTATGGGCTAATTTCTCTGACAGACAGACACTGATAAAACTGGAAGAGATGGCTGTCCACATTTTAATATAAACCTAATGTGTACATCCAAAGGCATCAACCACAAATCCTTACACAGGCAAAACATCAATTAAAGATCAGACAGTTTGAATGGGTTAATTAGCATGAATGCTGACACAATCAATAAAGCTAGTCTAGTAAATCAAATCCCGCCCCAGAATGTTTCTCCTAGTCTTCTGACAGATGGCTTTAGATAATATATACTCTTTTTATAAGTAAAAAAAAAGAATTGGAATATCAAAACAGATCCTTCTCACAGATGAAAAAATACTGCAGTTATATCTACGTTTATGCTAAGCTGACTGGAACATATGAAGTCAGTACTAATTACTGACAAACTAATCTGTTAATATCAAAAATCAAGATCAACTTTCTGGCAGTGAATCTGTAATGTAACTACATACTGAAATCTGATTCCACTGGCATCATTCATCGAGGAAGACACTATTTAACAGGAGTAAGGATGTAAGAATTTTGACTGTCATTTCACTACACCATTCCTGTCCATACCTAAAGAAACACTATTCCCCTACACTGTGTACCATTAAAATAAATTTTTAAAAAAGGGATCACATCCATCTTATTATTCTATCTACATAACTTTGGGGTTTTTAAACCAACATGTCTTTAGACTAAAACTCTGGCGCATACACAAAGAATCTGGCTTTTATCTTCCTCAAAAGCCACTTGCTTCCCCTAATAAGTGAAAATGCCTAGACAAGAAAAAGCAATGTAGAGAAACCATGCAAAACTCCTGCCAAGTAATCTGAATATAAATTCAAGGGATCCTTACCAGCTGCAGTCAAAAGCCCACTCCAAACTCTGCTAGATGTTAATCAAACTTAAGTATGTTAATGCACAGTTCCTGTGTTCTTTGCATACATGAGTTAATTGCTTTTGTTAACTGCACTTGCTTCCTTAGGGGTGTGTGTACCCATAGAGCCGAACAGCTGATTGTGGAAAACACGGTTATGCAAGTCACCAAAGGATTGTTCACTTGTTTATACCCTTCTGCACACCTCAAAACAGCCCACGTAACACTGCAACCCCTGGACAGGTCCTACAGGTGCCCACTCCCACCCCATCAGTCACACTTAAAATTATGGCATTAGCTATCCGAGTTTTAGAGAAACACCTAAGTAGTGAAATTTATATATAAAGGGCTAAGGCCTTCCCCCACCCCTCAATGCAAGGGCAGTAGTTTCTGTCTGTGGGGACTCAAACCTGGCATGCACAGCCCTGCCCCTGGAGAACTGTGTCACCTCTGGACTTTTTACCACCTGATACACCGAAAAAGGGGAAACCTATCTCCAGGGAAATTAAGTAGACACAGCCGACTTCACACAAGTCACTGAGCTGCCTGCAGTTTCGAAATCTTTTTTTGCCAGATACGGACTATAATCAGCGAGCAAAAAGACAAATTTCACAGCCAGTCCTGTGAACTGCTCTTTTCTGTCAGAGACTTGTAACACTCCAGACTTAAAATCACACGCTAAAGAGCCTAGACAAAGCCATGGCACCTCCATAGCATAGTAGCACTCAATACTAATATGAAGCCACTGATTCACCCCCTATGGGAGCACCACACATCTGACTGTATGACAAGGCCACATGACTGGCTGCATAAGAAAAATTAAATAAAATTTATTACATAAGGTTCCATATACTGATGCTGTGCAGGTGCGTGAGTTACACAGGTAAGCAAGTAGAAACTTGGTCCTTAAAATACAGTTTATCCAGTTCATTAAAAAGGCAGGAGCACACCTGCTCAGCTGGTCTTTTTGATTTTTGAGATGGCAAATCAAACTAGACATGCTAATACTATTTCATTTGCAGGGTCACTAAGTAGCAAGCAATACAGTTATTTGGCCACCCAACCTGGTGTTTTCCTAAATTCTGTCTTCAGCTCAGATAGCTGCACCCCCCACAGCCTCCACTTCTAGAGGAACACACACACCTAATTACATATGCTTTCCTCCAAGTACTGTGCTACTGGGCACAAAAACCATTAAGGGATGTTGACACGGCAACTGAAGCCAGCTTTCAGTTTCAGTCTCACATCAGACATGCTGCTCAATCAAAGAACCTAAGATGTTTCAGCAAAGGTCTGCAGCTTATCTGCTGGGAAACAAATGCTACTCTCCAGGCGTGTCATTTTGAGCTTTTATTCTTTGTTCTTCAAGATGCTAGATGAAAGTATTTTTCCAATATAGATCATTATGTTAATCAGCTTTCTAATACAATGCTGCCAAAACTCAGTTACCAACTTGATAAAATAAGCTATGAAGCATCTTCTATACCAATGACACATTCGAAGTGAGGTTTTAAGCTCACTCTATAGTAAGAAGTTGGTACTTAGGAAGAACTTCAGAGCTGTATGTGATTCTAGGAAATGCCTGTTCGTGTTCGCTTTAACGACATTTTAGTTCTCATGACTGGCAGCAACATTTAAGTATTAATAAGATTACCAAAAGCTCTCCATTCCCAGCTCATTCGAGGAAAAGCAGCTGCACATTTTTCCTAATTGATTTGTGCCTACATTTCCAGATTGAACCTACTCCTTGGCTGAAAGACAAAATAGGAAATGTTTATGCTACTCTTACTGTCGCCAAAAGAAAATCTGTGCAGAATACCACACAACTGAGAATTTCCCTAGTCAACTTCTGCTGAAGGACATATGCTGGAAGGAAATCAAGGTATTAAACAGATGTGCGTTTTCATGTGCAGGTCATGTTAATTTACACCTATACACAAGCATTCCTCTATTCCAGTGCATATACTCGCTCCAGTTGCTGCTCAGGACTGCCAAAAGCCTTCCATGAAAACGAAGGGTAAACTTTAGAAACAGACACTTAGCAGAGAAAAAAAAAAAAAAAAATTAAAAAGTGCTCCGAAGAGAACCTGAACCGACTCGTCCGGGCTCGGGACCGCAGGAGCGCTCCCGCATCCCGCCCCACCACCCCGGTCACCCCACACAAACGCGGGGACAAACGCCTGGATGCTCTGCAAAGGCGGAGGCACCGCGGGCAGCCCCGCATCCCATCCGCTCCCCGGAGGATGCTTCTGCCAAGGGCAAACCCCGCTGCGGGAGCGATGCCGTCTCGCCCCCGCTTCTTCCCCGAGGCTGCCGCGCCCGGCACCTGCGGGACGGGACGGGACGGGACGGGACGGGACGGGACGGGACGGGACGGGACCGCTCAGTGCCTACCTGTCCCTCGGGCACCCTCTCCGTCCGACCGGCCGCCGGGAGCCGCCGCCGGGAGCCGCCGCCGCCGGCACTCGAGCGAGGGGCGGTGTGAGCGGCGGGGCCGGCGGGGATCAGCCCCTCCTCCGCCTGGCCCGGACCGCCCCCGGCCAGACCCACGGACATTTTAACCACTTACCGCTCTCGTCGATCCAGTCTCAGTCGGGGCAGAGTGCCGAGTGGATGGTGTGTTCCCTCAGTTCTTCCCTCAGTCCCGGAATCGCCGCTCTCCACTCACTTTGAGGCGAAGTGGGAGCTACATAGGGACCTCAGAGGTCATTTTTTTAAATTCAGCCTAGTGAAAGATAGGGACCTACCCAGCAAGTGGTCGAGGAGTGAAATCGTCTTTTCAAACGACTAAATGCTTAGATCCGGCCATGAGGGGCTGATCCTCAGCCCCGTCAGGAGCACAGTTAAAGAGAAACAAACGTCATGAGCTCCTCTACAGAACTGCTACGGAAAGGAAGAGCACAGCGACTTCTGCACTTAAATATGTTCTAAGTATATTTAAGATCCTCATTGCACAAGAAGTGTTGCTTCTTTTTTTGGTTTATTTTTTTCCCCATTCCAACATGCTGTCGCTGTTCATACGGTCGCTGCCTGGCTGGGTCTTTGCCAGCGGCGGGCCCGTCTTCGGGCCGGGACGGGGAGGAACGTTCCAGCACCTTCTCAGAGTAGCCAGATCTGTAGCCCCCCGTGCTCCTAAAGCCCGGCCATGCCACCCCATACAGCTTTTCCCCCATGCCCATGAGCTGTGGGGGTGCGGAGGCTGCTGTGCCCGGCAGGCCCTGTGGGCTCGCTGTGTGCTGGGCGTGCCCCAGCCCGGGCTGTGGGGGTGCCGAGGGCCCGCAGGGTCTGTGGGTGCTACCGCGGGGTCTGTGCGTGCTACCGCAGGGTCCGTGTCTTACAAACTTCTTTTGCAGTTTCTCAGCTTGGGTTTTCTTGTCGTTGATCTATTTGTATAGGTCTTACCTGTCCAACTTCTTCATTAGTCAGTCCATTTTTAAAGCTCAATTCGAGGGAGCGCAATATGGTCCTCGTGATTACTCGGATCAAGCAGGGTATTATACAAGGAAGAAGAACAACACTAATTAGTGCACCTCTGGCAGTTATTAAAGCTTTTCTCCACCGCTCCCCTTTAAAAAGATTATCCAACCAATTCGTTTTTAATAATGGGGTCCATCTCTGAATAGGAACGTGGGTTAATTTTCTGATATTAGACGTTATATTTTTGATAATGTCACTATGGTCGTCTACTGCCACACAACATTCAGATGAATTGAATATCCCACACACCCCTCCTTCTTCGGCTAATAAATAATCTAGTGTCAATCTGTTTTCATAGATTATAGTTCTCATTTGGCAGGCTTGAGCCGAAAGTAAATCCACAACAAAAGTGGATTCATTTGAGACCATATCTAACAATGCCTGTAGCCAGATTATCCTATTGAACATATATATATTGGGGTTCTATACCCCACATCCCCATCCCATCTTAGGCCCAGGTGGCAGGGCCATAGGTTGCTATAATTCTTTTTGGTGGCCAGTTGCTTTAATTCTTTTTGGTGGCCACTCTTCATCCCCCCACTTTTGAGATCCTCCTATTTGTATTTCTCTCTTCTTTCTCGCTAACTCATCATGTAGGGGTAGTCCCAGATGCTGCCCTTCAATTCGGGGGAGCATGAAAAAGGATGGTTTTATAATGCTGAGGGTGCAGCTACCTGACCAATCTTTTGGGAGATTTACGTAAGCCATCTTTCCACAAAGCCAAAAAAGTCCCTTTGGACCTCTCCAGAATTGTGGTTGTTTTTCCTTACTAGCACTTTTTCTATTCCAAAATTCTGATATCTGGGGATCATCTAAAAAGGGATTGGGTTCTCTGGTGATACATTTGTATAATTTTTCCCTCTCAAATACAAACAGCCGTGTTTTTGCTTCCTTGACCAGTAAAAATTTGATGGTTTTGGAAGCCACGACTGATGGGTATCATCATATACATAATATCTTCTGCAATGTACCTCACCTACATAGATGATGTTTTGAGCCTTTTCTCCAGATACATTCTTTACCAATTACTTTGGACTTCAGGCTCCAGGTTTCCTCTTCTGATCATTCATCTGGTCCAGGTTTTCATTTCTCTAATAATTTCAATATGTCCTGTGGGATTAACGGGATTCCTTCCCATAGCCAGATTTCCACCATTCAGGTATCACCACGTACCTAACAGTTAGTGACATTAAACTCATGGCTGATCTTTTCTGACAGGTCCAAAAATAGATTTTTTTCCCCCCAATTCTGTGAATTTCAGGTCCATTTTTGACTATCTCCTTTACTTCATTTTCCCAAATTAAATCAGGCTCGTCGTTCTCTCCATTAACTCCTTGTTTTCTAGGTTTCTTTTCAAAACGGACCAATTTTTGTTTCATAGGACATTCCCCCATTAATTTTTGTTTAAAATGCCCTATGTTTTCAAACAGCTCGTAGGTTTTGCCATCCTCAACACAAGTTGTTAATTGCAAATAGTCCAACACAGCTGGGACTTGGATTGGTGTGAGTTCTAAGGACAGCTATCCAGGAATCTCCTGCATACAAGGGAGAGTAACACATCACAAGATGCAGCTCCTCCTTTTTGAGTGCTTATCAATAGGAGGGCCAGTATAAGCAGAGGTCCAGTACAGGGCACCTTCCCACCCATGTCTCCCCTCCTCTTTTAGAGGATCCATGACTCTCTGTGGAAAAAGGTGTACCTTGATCCAGTCTTGCCCCCCACTGCAAGAGTCTTAGCATCCACTATTACAGGAGCTTACTCCCCTTCTGTATCGACCTTTTTCTCCTGTCTTTTAGGGTCTAATTGCTAGAGGTATGGGAGCATGTTCTATTTTTTGGATTTTTGGATCTGCAATAAGAAATACCAGAGGTTAAAAACATAATATTTTACAGTTGATGTGCTTCTGTTAATAACTCATTCAAACTCTTTTCTTGCCAATCGTCCAGTTTTTCTAACTTCCTTCTAATGTCCACCCAGGCTTTTGTTACAAATTTAATTTTTATTGAAACTTGACCTTCCGGACTTTCCGGGTCCACACCGGAGTACAACTGAAAATTCCTTTTCAATCTCTCAATCCATGCACTGGGTGACTCATCTTTCTCCTGCTGGTTATCAAATGCTAGTTTAGCATTGCTAGCTCTTGGAACTGCCTCTCGTATCCCTCTTGAGATTAGAGTCCTATAATCCCTCCTTTCCCTTCTCCCTTTCTCTTCATTAGGATCCCAGTCTGGTGGATGTTGAGGTAATTTTTCTTCTCCCCTGGGACCAGTCTGGTTTTCCCTTTCCCATAGTCTCATCGATGCAGTCCTAATCAAAACAAAATGGTAGAGGTAACACAAAATGGCAGAGGTAAAACAAAATGGAGGAGGTACCGCTCAAATTGTCAGGAGTAAAATAAAATGGCGGAGGTATAAATGAACAAACTCAAGCAGAAAACAAAATAAAAATGGTGTTTCTCAAATGAGCACCACAATCACCAAAGTAGCCAATCCCAAAATAAACCAAGCATCGAACAGAAACCTCAGCTCCTTATGACAAGCCGTCAACCCTCAAATACTAAACAACAAAATCAAATCCTCCCTTTTGATCCAGTCGATCAAAAGGGCCCTCTCACAGCCGGCGGCCTTCCTGCCAGGGTCACCAGACCATGAGGTACCAGCCTCCCTACCCCAGGGACCTCTCCTCGAGAAAAAGGTACCCAGCCTGTGGAGCTAGCCTTCATCCTCACCATTTTGAGGATGGTGGCCTAAGCAGGTGGTGAAGAGGGGAGTACTCCTCGTGTCCCGCTCACAAAGGTCCCTAGAGGTCCTTGCACCCCCTTGTACCCAGCACCACTCATACCGCCTACCTGTGCGGCACGAGCCCCGCTCCTCGCTGTCTGAGTTACTGTGCCTCCAATGGTCTCGGGGTGATACAGCAACCCCTCGTGGTCCCAAAGTAGTCCAAGTCCAGGGGCCAGAAAATCGGCCGGACGCATCTTCCTGATCTCGTCCTATCTCAAGATCGCCTCAGGATGTGGATTATCCTGGAGGAGTCCTCCAAAATTGAAATAAACGAAGCTCAGACTTTCTAAGAAAGTCAGCTTGGTTTTATTTAAAAAGCACCGGAGGCAGGAGCCCAAGATAAGCTTAGGCCACGCTTCGTAAGCCAGATAGTAAAAACAAAAATCTACATCAACAACTGTGCCCAGTGCACAGGGTGTTTCCTCGGACTCTGAGTTCCTCAGAAAGACCACGAGGCTGAGCAGCCGGGAGTCTTTATACCCGTTAGTCTTCCCAGGCTGGTGCGTTTCTTGATTCTTTCTCTCATTGGTCCTCTTCTCAGTTGCCAACTGGTTCTTTCAGAGGCGCAGCCTGGACCAGTCATTTCCAAATTAGTACTTCCACTGGTCGACACGTAGTCCAATCCGAGCCCAAGTCGTTCACCTCACCTCATGGCATAATATTCTGGATGGTTCCAAGTTTTTAGATTACATCACCCATCTGGTCAATCACAACACCTTTAATTATTCATAACACCTAATTAACAACTTATAACTTCGACAACTAATAAACAATCCAAACACAACTGATCAACAGTAATAATATTGATTAATTAATTAATTATCCCCAACTCCGGTGTGTGGGTGGGCGCTGTCCGGAGCGGCACGGGGGAAGGAGGAGCAGCAGCGGCGCTGCCGCCTGAGGAGGCGCGGGCGGGAATCGGAGATGGCCCAAGAGCTCCAGGCGGGCCTGCACAAAGGGGACCCCGGCAGTGGGAGCTCAGTGCCCATGGCCGGAGCTCACAGGGTGCGGGGGTTCCTGAGGGGAGCTCGGGCTATCCATAGCTGGTGCGGGGGGTGAGGTGCTGGGTGCTGCTCCTTCCTGGTGCATCAATGAGCTGAGCCTGCAGCAGTTCTCAGGAACTTGACCCAGGCAGAGTAAGCTGATGTGGTGCTGAGGGAGATCATGGCAGCTACACCACAGAGATGTGGGCACACCAAGTGGCCAGAGAGACTGCATGGGTTTGGGATGGCTGTGGGGTGTTAGCACTAAAGTCCTGCGTTTGAGGGGATTGCAGGGACACAGAGATGTTAAGGAAGATTAAAAGCAGGCTGTGGGTTCCCTTGTGGGTTAGAATGGCTGGGGTCACCCAAGATTTCTTGCAGGCCTGGGGAGCTGTTCTCAGGACAGGTGTCACTGGGGACTGTGGGTCCCAGTGCAGCCCGGTGAGCCCAATGGCCCTGAGGTGGAGACCTGGCCACAGAAGCCCCTGTTTCTACATCAAATGCCAACTGCTCCATCCCCAGGAAGTAGCACCAGCTGGTGCCAGAGCTCATCATGCAGCTGGAAGGCGATGTGTCCTTGCTGAGGCCCTGGATGGGCAGAATCATAGTTGAGATGCAGACATAGCAGAAATGGAAATGCAGCTGGAGTTGGAGACTGGATGTACATAAGAGAGATTCAAGGGAGTGATAGATTTGGTACAACCGTACTGTGAATGTAGGTCTAAAAGTGAATGGAGTGCATTTATTGTGGAAGGCTGGAACACTTTTGTATCTGTTGTTAGCTTGCCCCACCCTCATTGTAGGGGTCTTCCGTCTGCTTTGAGGTCCTCCACTCCATTTGCTATGTCTATGGCCAGATTGTAACTGGAAGCTCTTCCATACTTGAATGACCTTTCACTTTGTGCTCCCCCGGCTGTCTTGGGTACAGCAAGAGAGCAGCCTGGAGCAAAGCTCTGACCAGCTTTTTGTTGGTTTGTGTCTGGGCTTTGGGTTGTTTCTTGTCTTGGGGATCTACAGGGGGGTTCTTTCAGGAAGTGGGGCGCTGTTGGATATCAAAGATGGGTTTAGAGGTGTGTCATGGTTTAGGGCAAATTTGGGAGGAAACCTCTGAATGAGGTCCCTCTAGGAAACAGATTCAAGCAGTCCCTCCCCCACTTTGTTCGGGGAAAAATACTTCCTCGGAGAGAAGTGGGGGAAAAAAAGGCTGTTTACTTAACAGGGAAGACACTTCCCAGCACAAAAATGATCAATCCTAAACAGCAAAACCTCTTGCTGCTCTGAAGAGATGACAGATTTGGGAAGAGTCCCTTCTGTGGGTTGCAGCTTGGCTCACTCAGGCTGTTCTCAGTCCCTCCATCCCTGGGAAATGCCGTGGCCCAGGCGAGGCCCAGTGTGCCACAGGTGTGAGCTCCCATGCTCCCCTGAGTTTTCAGTCCAGAGGAGGTTCAAACAATTACAAGAAAAAGGAGGAAAAACACAGTCCAGGAAACTTCATTGCCTCAGCTGTTTAGAAAAACTAACCAAAAAGCAAAAGAGAGCTGTCTGCCGCTGTGCACTGCGGACAACAAAGCCTGTGAACAGCAATGCGGGGGAGCCAGTGCTGTCTCTGATAACCAATTCTGCACTTCTTCAACCCCCTTCATTCCTGGAACCAGTCTTAAAGCTGCAGAATTTAATATTCAACACCAACTGAACAAACGATTTGGGGATACTGGCATTATACAGTCACCCCAAGACAAGGTGGCTGACAAATTGTGGGTCCTCCTATGTTCGGGGAAGATGTCGGGGCTTGTGGGTGTTCCTGTGTGTGTCACCTGTGACGTGCCTCAAGGGGGATCCATGTATTTCCTGTCTGGGGCTATATTGGGCTATGGGCATCTGTTGGGGCATCTGTGGCTGTGTTTCTTTGTGCCCTTGAGCAAACGCAGCAGGGATGGAGCAGGGCCTTGGGATGATCCTGCATGGAGACTTGCCCAGCCCTGCAGAGGGGTTCATGCCTGTGGCACTTGGCTCTGTTACACACTCTGTGTCCCCAGTGCGTGTGCTGTGTTGTCAGGGAGGAGGTGGATCTGGATATTTGTGTGTGCAGTGCCATGAGGAAGGAGCTCTGTGTCCACACCTCCTGCCTGCTGAGTTCTCCTGGTGCTCCCTGCAGCTCTGTGCCAAGACTGAGCCATTGATCATTGACCTGAGGAGATGCAGGCCTTTTCTGTAGTTGTAGTCCAGTATGATTGTGGTGGGGGAGAGCTTGAACAGCTTTTAGATGTGAACTAGCAAGCACACCACGCTGAAGGCAGCCAGGAAGGATAGGCTGGGCACAGCAAGAGTGGGAGCTTTGCTGTAAGAGAGGCTGTTGGGAGGTTCTCCTGGATCCCAGGAGAGAAAGGCCAGCCCTGGCAGCAGCTGTGGGCCAAAGGGCAGCTGCCAGGGGCTGTTGTGCCCAGAGGCTGTGACACAGGCAAGCCTTGGGGCACCAGGTGGGTTTGGGGCTGTGCTGTGGCAGTGCCAGATCCGTGCCCTGGTCCAGAGCCGTGGGGTGGCCGCGCAGCCGTTCCCGTGGTGCTGAGGGGCTGCCGTGGTCTGTCTAGTGCTGCTTCGTTTGCTGCAAGGTGGGAGCTGCCATGGCCTGCAGGATGAGCGAGTGGGGCAGCAGCTTCCAGCCATCCTGTAGGGGTAGGCTGTGAGTTCCTAAGATTTCTTAGGCCTGGGAAACTCTTGTCAGAACAGATGGTCACTGGGGACTGTGTGACACAGTGCCTCCTGGTGAGCCCAATGGGCCTGAGATAGCCACAGAGCCCTCATTTGGAGATCAAGTGCCAACTGCTGCATCCCTAGGAAGTGACACCAACTGGTGCCAGAACTCATCTGTCCCATGCAGCTGGAAGGCAATGTGTCCTTGCTGAGGCCCTGGATGGGCAGAGTCATAGTTAGATGAAAACATAGCAGAAATGGAAATGCAGCTGGAGTTGGAGACTGGATGCACCTAACAGAGACTCAAGGGAGCCAAAGATTTGGTGCTATCATAGTGTGATTGTAGGTCTAAAAGGGAACGAAATATTATTTTCTTACATGCACCTTTAAATCATCTGGGTGTTGCTCTTTAAAGAGCTGAGTAGCTATTAGTTGCTATAAAGTTGTTTATTGCAAAGGGTATCAGTCTCGGAAGTCACAGTGTCACAAGCATTAAGGTCCATGCTAAAAGTTTTTGGTATAGAGTCCTAAATAGAAGTAAAGTCCTAATCAGCTGTAGAAGCTGCTCCTGTCGAGGTCCCGGGAGCACCGATATTGCTGCGGCAGCTCCTCTCTTTTTTGGGCAGTGAAGATGGTGATGAGGAGAGAAGAAAAGCAAGAGAGCAGGAACGGAAGCAAAAGCAAATTTCTCTCCAGTGCATAGATTCTTATATACAAATTACCCAACGAGCTAAAAACACGACCTTGAACCATTTTTTCTTAACCTGTTAGAATTACAGTTTCCTAGCATGCCAGGTTACATATAAACTACACATATGGTATATCTTGTTCTATCTAAAAAATCAAAGCAATATTCTTACTATAGTTTTATTATGTCTAAAACTATGTTCCTGGAGCCTCCATGGAAGCACTAGTATCTAGGACTATGTTTTTCAACGTTCACTATAACTCACTCTTCTACACTGGTGGTATCTAAGACCTTTACTCTCTAAAGCACTTAAAATTATTCTTACTTACTTTTACTTGCTTGCCTATTCTAAAACCTAAACTTACACCTCTACTTTATGTGTGAGTGGCTTAATATACTTCAGTCTATCCAAAGGTTTTAATTCAATCCCTGCACTCTGATGTCTCTCTGAAGAATTCAGAGACCCTTGATTTACAGACTCCAACATCTGGTATTAGCAATGACATTAAAAGTGGTATCAGTTCCTATGGACAGGCATGAGAGGTCTGTACTGTGCTACTTCTTCATTCATTTTCCAACTATTGTCTGTGATTTTGAATCACTGGATGAGAGGATTATTTTAAATAAATTAAGTAAAATAAAGGAAACAAAGTCTTTACATCTCAATTGCGTTGATTGGTTAATTTTATTTTTTTTTTCTCAAGCTTACGGAATTTCCTTCTCAAATCTTCAAGTGTCCATTTCTGATGGATTTCTACTCTTGTTTATCATTACTGTTATAAATGACTCAGACCCCAAGCAAGAATGAGTTATAAAAGTTATACTGAGAATTAATAAAAAGTCCATAAAGCAAAAGAACAGTGCTGGGAATGTGGCTGACCGCCCCTGTCGCTGCATTGGCTTTTAAGATTTTAGTTAAATTACATTGGTTTGTATAGCAGTCAGAATTAAAGAAATATGTTTCTTTCAGCTCTCCTATTAAATATCCACCAACAAAAAATCATAATGAAAACACTTACACATTAAAACTTACTCAGAGGAGAAACTAAGTATGCAATTAACTATTCTTAACCCATGTGTTGGAGGGGAGGTGGGATAAAAAAGAAAAACAAACCAAAAACTAAACCATACCATACGCAAATTATGTGACACCACAAGCAAATTAAGGATGCTATGGAAATGAAAAATGTGTATTAGAGCAGTAAGACAGAGAACATAATATTAAGTACTGGCAAATAAAGCATCAGACAACTTTCTGAAATAGCATTTTATGCACAGCTTCTGAACTCACAATGCAATTCATGGAAACTTGAAAATACATAGCAGAAAGCCCTAATTTTTTTTCTTTGTGTAGAGCCAAAAAACCCCAAACCAACAAAAACAAACAAATCCCCCAGCCAACCAGTGACAACTGCTGAACTATTATTATGTTAACCACTTCATTCTGGTTGTCTACTTAAACATTTTAAAATAAAATAAAAACTAGCCTTAAGAATTTTTGTATCTGGGATTTTGTTTCTTTCTTTAATTGTCACAGCATGGTCAACAAATGCAGTACTTTATGAAAGCTTCCTACTACCACTTGGAGGAGATTCTTCCTTTCATCTTCATGTAACAACTAGAAGTGCTACAACCAGAAAGCTCTCAGAAGATTCAGTCAAAGACAAAACCACACAACGTCCCTTGAAGGTTTCAAAACATGCACAGTTTGCAGTCTGAACAAAATTCAGAGAATGTTTTCTACTTCCATTTTCGTATATAACTAGTTCATCAACCCTTGGTTTTGAGCTGAAATACGTTTTTACCAACTACAGCTTTTATCTAAGACATCAACTTTAAGAATCTTCAAGAAAGCGTACGAGCAGGTGAAATAGGTCTTGATTTCTGTATTGTAGAAGGTATTTCGTAGTTCAAAACCTAAGTTCTCAATGTTCACAAGTCCTCTGGTTACAACAAACATGGATCATTGCAGAAAACTGGCTTTTCATTAGCTTCAACTCCACAGCTGGCAGAAAATGCAGAGTAATTTTGCAACAGAGAGAAATGTTCTTTCAGTTACTAACTAGCAGTGTAATTTTGCTAAACTTCTGCAGCTGAAGGAGCAGACTGCATTCTGATTTTCTAACCAAAGTCTGTTTTTGTGGAATTTTGCTGTTCTTATTTAACTGGCAGCTTTGTACATACTAAGGAAAGACAAGTAGTTTGTGCCAAAGATTAAACTCTTACGAAGTTACAAATCACAGGGGTCATGGTAAGACTTAAAGCCAACCTCTGCCACCTCAATTAATGTGGAAAACCCCCATGTGCCTCCTGGGCAGTATTCCTAGGTGCTGGAAGAAACTCTCTCTACCTCCTGATGACTCTTTGACAGCTGGCATGTATCACACCATATCTGGGCTCTTCCTCAGCCTGAATTGCATCATTTCAGGCATCTACAAAATTAATAAGCCACAAAAGCAGGAATAAAACTGTGCTAGACTTAAAAATCCAGAACTGGACCTCACTAATTAGCTTCCCTGGAAGAGAGGTTGTCTTAAGAGTGCAAACTCCTGGTGGCCAAAATGCTGTTTTCTAAGTCTATAAACCAGGGTGAATTAAGAACATAGAAAACCATGTATACTTTTACTCGATGAGCTTACAAGATTGGTCTCTTCTATATCATAAAACCATTCGGGCCTTTAGCAGAGACATGCTTTACTTTATTTGTCAGCCTACTAAAATATTAATTTTTTTAACCATTCATGAACAGTTATCCAACTTACAAGTTGCAAGAAGTTACAATCCAGCTATGGACACAGCAAATGGAGGTGGAGGACCTCAAAGCAGAGGGAGGATCCCTAAGACGAGTGGGGGGCACACCAACAAAAGATACAAAGGTGATACAGCTTTTCACAATAAAAGCACTCCATTCCTTTTTAGACCTGCATTCACACGATGGTTGCACCAAATCTTTGGCTCCCTTGAGTCTCTGCACCAGCTGGTGCCACTTCCTGAGGATGGAGCAGTTGGCACTTTATCTCCAAACAGGGGCTTCTGTGGCCAGGTCTCCACCTCAGGGCCATTGGGCTCACCGGGCTGCACTGGGACCCACAGTCCCCAGTGACACCTGTCCTGAGAACAGCTCCCCAGGCCTGCAAGAAATCTTGGGTGACCCCAACCATTCTAACCCACAAGGGAACCCACAACCTGCTTTTAATCTTCCTTAACATCTCTGTGTCCCTGCAATCCCCTCAAACGCAGGACTTTAGTGACAACACCCCACAGCCATCCCAAACCCATGCAGTCTCTCTGGCCACTTGGTGTGCCCACATCTCTGTGGTGTAGCTGCCATGATCTCCCTCAGCACCACATCTTGGTCCACCCACACAGGACAATCTCTTGTCCAGGTGAGGATTGGGACATGCTTTTTGACAGTGGCCCCTATGATAAATTCATTCCCAACATAAGACTCCATTGGCTAAGGCAGTCTTGTCCCTCCCCGCAAAGCATGGAGTGAGAGTATGTAAGGTTTCATGGTGACACTGCTTCAGTAATATTTCTCGTGCAATGACATGGTCTGTCTGCTTATTTAGGGCGGCTTTTAGCTTGTCTAGAAACTTGATAAAAGGTTCATCAGCTGACACGGCTCTGCCCTGAGATTTCCAACTCCTCAGGTGTCAGGCTAGCTCAGCAGAGCCGCGCAAGGAGTGGCCTCGCCACTATGCCCTTCTAGGGTTCGTGGTCGAGGTGTGTGGTCCGAGACCACAATGAGGGCTGCCAGTCGAGACGAGACAAAGAGGCCGGGAGAGACCTTCTACGGTTCCAAACAGGGTTTATTGGGTGCGCAGGAACGGGGTCCGAGGTCGGGAGGAGGGAACCGCAAAAGGCGGTTTTACAGGGTGCGCAGGGGATTAAATACAGGGGAGGAGCGGAGGGGAGGTACAATTCCTGGGCCAATCGCGGTTTACGGGGGGAGGTACCGAAGGCGGGGAAAGGGGTACAGCAAACCAATAGGGAAACATGTGGGTGTCAACCAGGGCATGACAACCTATCACGGGGCGGAACTGGGAGAACTTTCTGGAGAAGGGGCACGGTCTCCGGGAGGATTGACAGGGGAAGGGGCCGGGTTTCGGGAGACGAGCAGGGAAGGTGCTGGAAAGGAGGAGGAACTGGGGAATGACAGACATGGGGCAAGGCGGGAAAGGGACAAACCATTGTGGGACAAGAGGGGGGAATAACAGAATACAAACTTTTAACAATTCAACAATACAACATCAACATAACAGAATACAACAATCAGCTCCCTGTCTTACATTAAAAAATGAGGGTGTAGTGAGACAAGTATCTGTCACTTTACAAAAAGCCCACAGAGCGAGCTTCTTTGACTGCCAAGCCTGTCTGGCAGTAGGTGCGCATTTTCCCTCTCCCATAAGTGTTTCAACACCAGTAGGTTGCAAGACGTGTCCTTGGGATTGCTCTGAGATGACTGTTGCTTGAATAGTGCAAAGCTGACTCCATTCAGCCGTCCAGACAGTGAATTGTAGACCTGTCAGCATACGTCATGCGAATTAAGTCTTGAGGTGCCAGACCATACGAGTTCACCATGGTTTCCAAAAGGTTCATAGTAGAAGGGGCACTAATGCCATTGTCTAAGGCAGAGCAACACAGCTCTTTCATGATACCATAAGGTAAGGCTTCCTATCTAGGTAGTTGATTGGGCTGGTAAATGAGCAGAAAAGCTTGCAAAAAATGGGCATCCCCCTCTGTGGCAGCTTGTTTTCTTAGCACTGCCCATTGATCATGCAGATGGGGTGGAGGGGAAGATCATGCTCCCCTTCAGGATCACATGGGTCAGGGGACCAGGGGCCGTCCTCTGGTTCTTCTCCCACAGACTTGCCAAGCTTACAGCCTTAAGGTCAGATCCTTGTGTTTGCTCAGTGGGGGCACAGAAGGGTAGCCAAGGTCGCACAAGAGTTCTTTTTCAGGTCTCTGGATGTTGTGTGTGCCTTGAGCATCTCAGATACTGTTTGCCGCAGACACAGAAGGTCTGCCAGCACTCTGTCGCCCCTCATAGCTTAGTCCCACAAAGCAACCCCTAAAGCATCCTTTGTCTGAGGGTCATTGGTATTAATGAAAGTCGAATCACAGTCTTTAGCCCATAACAAGTCTTTTCAGACTGTAGATTCAGTTTTCCAGTTGAGCTTTTCCAAAATCAGTTTCAACGTCTCTGCAATGTTCTTTTGTTCCTGGGATATATTATCTCCCATCATTCTTGACAGCTTACCTTCCATCCTGTGCAAAGGTTGATTGGTGTGCCACAGGCTTCATTTCAGGCCCCATAAGGCTCAGTTGAGCTTTGCCACCAGTGCAACCACTGTAGTTGCCTTTTTAGGTCCCTGTTCAGGCACCATTTGTGACAACTGTGATTTCATGGACTCAGGTCAGTGAAGGTACTGAGACGTTTATTCTGACAAGCAAGCTAGTTTTTGTGGTATTTCTTTCCTCATGTAGTTATAATTTCTTTACAGTGTTTTTCAGTGATGAGTGGATTGCTGTTTGCTTTCAAACTGCAGTTGTGGGGAAAAGAGGGGGAAAAGAGAGGATCACTGGAACCAGAATGATCTTTAGAAGGCGTAGTTGAAATGAAAAGGTGATTACAGCCTGGCCCTGGGCTTTAAAGATAAAGGTTGTGGGGACTGGAGACAGCAGATTGCAGAACAAAAGTGCAAAAAAGGAAGAGGAAGCAAGGTCCCAAATAAATGTAAATATAATAGGGAATAAAAGCAAAAATAATAAACAAAAAGCAGACTGAGAAAGGATTAAGGAAAACCATATGAAACAGATGATATAAGTATAGCATTTGAATTGTGAAGTTTTTTAAACACATCCATCCCGCATTCCAAGACAGACAGTATTTTTTAACCATTTCTTAGTATTCTAGAGCAAAAGCACTGTGGCACTAATTCTAGGCACGATCCCTGGTGACAGTCTTGATATGATACATAATAACTATGTGACATGAGAGAGAAACAGGACAATTTGAAAAGTGCCAACAGAATTTTTTGTAATGTGGCTTTGGGTACAAAACAGGCTTTCAAATACTTAAGTTTAAAAGACAATGAAACTTTAAATATAAAATGGAATTATCTATGATTTGAAAACATAGGTGAAAAAAGGACTTTCAATATTGGAATTACTAAGTTTTTCTGCTGTGTACGAGTTAAAATACTTCTATGTGGAAACAATCTATCTTCACTTCACAGTAGTGTTCGGGAACTCTCAGGTGGAAAAAAAACACTTGCTGGGGTCTTGGGACAGCTACTTAAATATTCAGCATCTTCAGTCTTATCAACAGACACACACTTTATTGGAAAAACCACTACAGCACCCTGATGACTCTTCTCCAACACCATGTTATGTCTGTAACATTCCAGTGTTTAGTAATCATAATTCCCAGGGAGGGCATAAACCATTTCTAGCTTATGCAACCAGCTGTGTGCCTTGGAGCCATTGGGCCATGAATAGCACACAATCACCGACATAATCAATCAGATGTGCTTTACCACATGTTTGTTTGTACTGTTGAGTATCAAGCTATCATAAGGCCTTTATTTAATAGCTGGTATTAGGCTCGCAGTAGCAGGAACCGCTGCCTATAAGGTCCAAACTTTTATTGGTTTTAAGTCATAATAACCCTAGATTTTATATATACTATTAAACATATATATCAGTATAGGATTATATTATATATAATTTTATGTCAGCATTATTTCTTGTATTATGCATTACTACGTGCACAATATTGCTGCAAAGAATTTGCCCCCCCATCAATGCAGCACCCATGGATTTGAAATACATTTCTGAATTCAAATAAGGAAAACAAATCAGTAGCACTTTCAATGAAATAGCTACTCAGACATGCAGGGGAAAAACTGACACAAACACAAAATTTTAATTTTGTTTTTGTTTTGTTTTGGGGTTTGTTTGTTTGGTTGGTTTGGTTTTGGTTTTTTTGTTTTTGGTTTTTTTGGTTTTTTTTTGGTAATCTTTTTATTTGCATCTCAGTTGAAAGTATGGCTCTAAGGGTACTTCTTAGTTAAAATACTTCCTTTTATTTTTAAGATTGTGTAATGTAAGTTAACAGACTGGTGTAGAAATAAAAAGAACAAATTAGCACCATTGCAGAGAATAAGAAATCCTTTTTTTACCTTTGACCATTTTGCAATATCACCTCTTAAAAATAATTTGTCATTCCAAGTGAACTTCTAGTGCTTTGGAAAACATAGCCCAAAATATCTGATTGCACTAAGTTCTGACAACCTGCCACCTTCAAATTCTTGAAGCTTGCTAATAAAGTTTTATTTCTGGGAAAATGTTTCCTGTTCTGCAGCAATAGTTCTGGGTTTTCAGGCTGATACTTTACACAAAAAGGAGAAAGAATATTTAAACGTCAGCCATACCAAAGCAAAACTCAGATCCAACAGGCTAATTTTCACTTGTGTGGTGGTAATGGGTGAACCTCAGCTTTCTCTACTTAGAACCATTCAAGTTGGAAAAGACCCTTAAAATCATTGAGTCCAGCTTGATAAATTTGGAAGTAACTTGAATTATTTTCTGCTCCATTACCTACCAGAGAATGTTTGCATGAGAGGCAGATGTGATAACCTCTGCACTGCAGAAACACCCCTTGAGTACTTGCTCACATACTCTGGAGAAGTGCTTAAAGTCAGCACAATCATGGCATACAATTGTGTGAAACTAATTTCTCCTGTTCTGATACCAGACCTTGTGTGTGTGAATGGTATGTGTTAGTGTATTTGTTTGAGGTGGCAGAAATAACCTTCATAACTTTCAAAAAATTGCCTAATCTAACGAAGTTTTCAATAAGAATATTAAGGTAGTGTTGCCAAAGTTGTATTAAGATCCCACAATAAGTAAAAAACCCCATTCACACAAATTAAGAACCTTATTTTAAGTTAGATCAGATTTGTCCAAGTAACATATAGACACAGTTGGTGCAATATGTCCAAGACAAAGGGTTTTCTTGGACTCACAAGAAGATGCAGGGCTTATCTTGCAGGTTTTACTACCTTATGAGAATATAAAGTTAAATTTTGCAGTTAATTGTAGCCTCTTGATTGTGATTACATTTTCGAATGGAAGCAAAGGAAACTGATTGAGTGGCATTCATGCAAAAAGCCCAAGGTACAACTCTGCTACAAACCCTCTTAGGTTGGTGTGTTGAATAATTTAAGATTAAAGGGAACTTAGACAAGTAAAAAATGAGGCAAACGGATGCATAAATTGGCAGTTAAGAATTTCTTCAGATTAAGGGGTTGTTTTTTCAAATCCAGTCTGTTTTACAGAAAACTAAAAGCAAAACAATTAATAATACCCTCTTAGACGAATTCATCCTCAAAGCAGAAAAATGAACATACTGAGAGCCTCATAAAACTTAACTGCAGTGTAAATCCATCCCACACCTCTTGTGTGAAGCAAGCACAAGAGGAAGAGCATCACTCGATTGAATCACAGAGTCCAGAGCACCATGAGCTACGTGGCACCAAATGCTGCCCTGCCAGCTGTGTTGGGAATCATCAGAGATCCCTCATGTGTTTAAATATAACATCCTTTAGTGTTTAGAAGGGTGGAGGATTTAATCAACCCTCCTCAAGGATTTAGTGCTTTCTTATTTATTTTTTCAAAAGATAATTGTGGTTTGGGATTACTTCTGCATTTCGAATCCAGCTTAAACACTTTAGGGGATGTTCTTCCAGGGTAATACAACTGGTGTGTATTAGCACCTACATTTTCTGGCAAAGCTGGAAGTCTGAAAAACTAGAAATGCCTGCCAGGCTAGAAAAGCAAATGTAGGAAGTACTGCCACGTTCCTTCCAACGTAATTCAGTAGCCTGAAGTTCAATTAGGTACCCCTGGTTATTGGCTGTCATTGCTTTGCACAGCTTCGAAGCTCATAGAAATAGGATTGCAAACAAAATGTGGAGATGCTGCCTGGAACTCTGAGGCTGAGGCATTGCCAGATGTGCCTGTGCTTAGCACAGCTCTCCTCTGCTGCTGCTCAGCTTGGTACCTAAGGGGAGAGAAATCAGTAAGGCAATTATATTTACAGCTATGTGTTCTTGATAACAAAATCAGTGTGTTCTTGGGGCCAGTAGATCAGGTACAGAGACTCCAGTGTGTGTCTGGACTCAACAGGTCAATGTTAATATGTAAGTTCATTTATTACCCATAGGTGTTTGCTTGTTTGTTTCATCCTATCTATTTTTTTAAAATTATGCACTGTGCTCACATAATTCTGGAAACTAGGCTATCACCTTTGCTTCCTCCCACATAATAAAGCAGAATGACTAATTATTTTTACGCTTCAGCATCTGAAAGATGCAGAAGCTGATGTGCCTTACAGATCCACAACCAGAAAAGATAAAATTAAACAGAATGGGAAACACTTCCACAGTACTTTCTTGTGTATTTACCATGCTGTCTCAGGAATGACTGCAGCCACTCCACGTGCTGTAATGCATTAAAGTACACACAACAACCAAAATTCACAGAAACCATTTAGAGGCAAGGGAGACTCTTTGGGTAGTTTCTCCAGGTAAAAGGAGTCAAGGCTGTTATGTAGAAAATGCCACTTTATCCCCAGCGCTGCAATGAACTAATCTAACAGAGGAAATAACGTCAGTGTGAACACCTCTGTGTTGATTTTTATCTCCAGGTGCTGCACTGGCAGCCAGATTTTGGGCTGGAACTGCTCTCCTCTGTGTTTGTGGTGCACAGTTCAGAGGGCTCTGGATGGAAGCAGGAGTATGGCTTCCAAAATACACTCTAAAGCAGACATTCCTGTCTCATGGAGAAGTCTAGGCGATTAAAAAAATATATTTAAGAAGAAAAGTTATTTTTAAAGACATTTCTTAGTGTTTTTACATCTACAGCAAAAGGATTATTTTACAGCTTTAGTCTTTGTTCCCTGGAAAAGCTTATGAACAGACTATTACTACTGTTTAATAAATTAATTATATATGATCAGATATTAATAACCACAGTTACAGTGAAGCAGAGATATCTGAAGTGTAGTCTTCTACTGAGTAAAATTCTTGTGGAGTCATTTTTCAAATTAGGACAAGAATTTTCCAAGCTACTAAAGTTTAAGGAGTTTTATTCTCCTTCAGAAAAGGAAATGAAAAAAGTGGGGTTTTTAATGTCTAAAACGAAAAAGTGCTTTTGCTTAAAAAGTTTCTGTGCTTTATCTGAGCTGAGCTGCTGATGAAATATTCATGGTTTTTTTTCCATTCATTATTTTCTTCTTCCTAAAACTGAATGTCCAGGCTTGAGTGTGAGCTAGTCTCCACAGATTGCAATTAGTAATATCCAATTATAATGCCTATAACCCCTAACAGCAGTATATATTTTTACAACCAAATTGGTGAAGTTGTGGCACTTTACATAGCTCAGTACTTCTCCATGGAGTAACATGTTTAAAAAAAAAAAAAAAAAGAAAAAAGATTGAAGGAAGAAAAAGCAACACTTCTTCAGTCTTACTGATGAGGAAATTTTCAGAGAGAACAAACAAATCAGAGTAAATTTAAAATTGGGTTTTCTTGTCATTAAATACCTGACGGTTACAAAGCAGCTGTTAGGTCTATGAGATTAATATAAATATCAATACATACATACATCTATACATATATATATATAAAAATATATATCTATCATATATCTATACATATATAAATCAGTTTATCATTATTTCTTTTTCTGAGAAAGAAGCTGTATATATTAGGCAGTGTAAGAATCTTCATTTAAGTTTCCAGCAATTCTTGCAATAACCTAGCCAGCCTGTCTGCCAGTTACCCCTGATATGTTGCACAACGCAGGAAACTACATGCTTGATAATGGTAAAATACATTTTAGCATGAAATACAACTTTTAATTTTGAAAAAGGCCAGAAAACATATATATTATGTACTGTATTTTGAATATTTGGGTATTTTTTGTTATTTCATTATCACCTTTGTATACATTTTACATAAAATACTAGCAGATTTGACCTAAAAATCTTCTTCTACACTCTTTTCAGACTTTTGTTGTATGTTCAGAGGACCTAAATATAGAGAGTTTTGAGCTGCTAATGATCCATCCGACTCTATCTACAGACAGGATGGAGCACAGTTACTGAAATGTCATACTAGCAGATTTCAGTTATGCTTTCTTCTAATGTGTCAAAATCATTATTTCTGTTCTGCATTAAAATCTAAGTGGATAAATGGTTGCAAATGAACTTATGGGGCCTGATGTTAATTTAAAAATCATGTCTTTCTTTTACAACCCCTCTTGAAAATTCAGGAGAAAGATTTCTTTTTCAGGATCTCTTCAGTAAATTTCCTGCCATGGAGCTGCTTCCTAAGCCTCTGATAGAATATCCAACAGGCTCAAACCTGAAAGGCGTCATTGGCATCATTGATTATTGAAAATGCAAACCTGTGGGTAAATACTGGTAACAGCTTAGCAGCTGTGAGTATTTAAATATGCCAATTGACTTGTCATTAGGGCACATTACTCACTGAGCTCTCTGCAATCTTGTATCTTGCCTGCTGCAAATCCAGTGCAGTCATTTTAAAGCAAGTCAGGTATCTCTACTGTTTTGCTGTCATTTTTCTGCATAGAGGGGATTATCTGATAGGTACCTGTCAAAAAAGAAGAACAAAATAAAAGGGTCTTCTTCTTCTCACTCAGGCAATTGTACACCCATCAATCACTCTCTCTGCTCTCTTCCTTCTTGTTTTCTTTTATTTGTTGTCAGGTTGCTTTGGGATTTCTTGCCTTAGTAGTGTTGCCTCCACCCCAGCCCTAACTGGAGGGGCAATTGCTCCTCTGGAACTGTGATTCTCATTTCAAATATATCTGGGAAAAAATGTCAGCTAGCAGAGGCTGTTCAGCTGCTGCTTCAGTGTCTGAGAAAAAACCCTGAAATATGGGTGCAAAATCGCGATGGGGCATATGAAATAAACATATATAAATTTAATATAAATTTAACAACCTGCATATAGAAGAGATTCACAGGATGGTCTGGGATCTGGGTAGAATGACCTTACTAAATCCCTGTTTTGACCTACACAATCCAAATTCCACCCAAAACGCAGTAGAAATCCTTTATACTTCTCTGTGTGTTTTAGTTATAATTTACTCTTCTAGAAATGCTGATTGTTGCTTTTATTGCATGGCCAAGGCACACATCTGTGCTGCTGGAACAAAACCCATCACCTGGGACTTCGGCTGAGCCCTGCTGAGTGCTGAAAATTTAATGGCCAGCAAACACGAGAAACACATCAACATTTTCACTTCTTTCCAAGTAGAGCACTAACCTCTGCAGAGATTTATTAATAAAGAAGTGTCATCACATAGGCTGTGGAACAAAGGGTGATGATATTAGGGTTGGCTAACAAAGAATAAATTAAACAACAGAGGAATAAGAGTGCAAACAGTGGCTTATTTTGTGACACTGCCTCGCTTTTTCTGACAGGTGTCAAATAATACATGTTAGGTTTCTAAACATCGGGGGATCAGGTTCACAAAGCCTTACCCAATGCACTACTTGAGGTCCATGTCAGTTTGACTAATTTTATTCCATACTGTTGGACATGTAATTGCCTGTAAATACCTCAGAGGTGGCATTGTGGCATTCTGTGAATAATGAAAATAAGTACACACAAAATCTCGTTTTTAATAGCATTTTGAAGATGGAGTCATATTTTTGCCCCAACTCTTACCTCACAAGCAGAGCATCAGGATCTCTAAAAAGAAATCTGCTATCTTTCATGGACTAAAATAACTTCTAACTTGTGTCATAATAATAAACCAGCATGTGCCAGAGGCAGTCGGGTTTTAAATATTTCAAAGCAAAGTCAATCACGAGCCACAGGGTGCCGCTATTCTGCCAGAAAACGAACATTTCCTGCATTTTGCTTGCCCGATCAATTTGGGACAAGAGGAGAAGTTGCGGTGGCACCTTGGAAGAGCTGAGGAATGGTTTCACATCCCGATGACTCCACTTGAGGAATTGCAGTACGGCTGCTTCTCTGCAATCAGTGAAATGATTAAAATGAGGAGCGAAATTCAGCATGAACAGAACGACAGAAGGGAGCAAAACGCAGAGGCAGAGCCAGACAAGCTCCGAACAAACTCTTCCTTTCCCGTTCTTAGCACCGCACAAAATTCTGATCAGAAGCTTTAGTCTGCGGTTTAATTAATGTGTACTGTATTTAGACAGGCTCCTAACATTTTGAAGTTGATTCTCCCAAGATCTTGATGCTCCACCTGCTCTGGTGTTATGCACAGAGTTCTTAATTTAAAATCTGCCTCACTCCTGAGCTGCAAACGCCTTCTTGTTGTGGTCGGGGTTCTTGTTATAGGGTCAAACAGGTGAAGAAACAGGAACGGCCTTTGCCAGGGTTTCACAGAGATGTTTATTTCAGCGAGAGCACAGTGCAGCGTTCAGAGACAAAGGCAAGGGCAGTGATCCGGGGCTTTGGGTAAAGTACACGGGGGTTTTACAAGGCTGGGGTTAGAGTGTAGAGACCCAACAGGGAACCGGGCTGGGAGTGACCAAAAGGCTGAGAGACAGAGAAAGGGCAGGGAGCTCCTCCAAGGAACAGAACAGCGCGTTGCTTGACCTGATAGAACAGGATTTGTTATCAAAAGGAGATAACTGCTGAGAGGCTTCTCCTATTTTTCTAATTGGGGGTGCCTTTTAAGGTCTCCACACCTTCTGGCAGCTTTGTCCTTCTGTACGTGGGACAAAGATGAGGTTAAGAAGTAAATGGCTCTTTGCAGCATTGCTTCAAGAAATGCTGGTCTGGACTGAATGAGTACATTTGTATTGAATTAGTAAATCTGTATTGGAATGGCCTTGGCAGAGATTAGCTTTCCTTGGTCAATATAAATTATTTATTCAGTTGCTTTATGACCGAAGCTGCAAGTACCTTGTTAGGGAAATTGTAGTATTGCTTCTGGTAGTAACCCTGAAGTCATGAAGTGCTTCCTCATCTTTATACTGATTTTGTGAAACCTTGCAGTGATAATTTTCAAGAATAGCAGATTCTCCTGATTTTTAATAGCCACCTTGCTGAGGAGAATGTAATTACTTTTCCATAACCTGCTGTAAAAAACATAACAAACAGAAGATTGTGCTGCCTCAGCTCACTGCAGTACCTAAAATTTTTGGATTTATTTTCTGTTGTTTACACTTCTCATTTTAGTTCTCGCCTAAGAGAACTCCCTCCCATACCTTTTACTGGGGTTCTAAAATAGGAATGGAAACCAGGCCTCAGCACCTCCCTCATTGCAATTAAGCTTAAAAAAATTTACGTTTCAGGTAAATTTACTATGGGTCGAACGCTGCCATATTTACTTCCAAAACAGCTGCTAGGAAGAAGTCATGAAGTGCAAGGGAGTGGGATTAGCTCGGCTAAAATATAGCAGAACCACCTGTGTGGTATTTGGGATTTAAAACTTATGGGGTGGCAAACACTAGAATAAGAATTGAAGCATACAGATAAAATTATTTTAATTTTGCACTTATTCTTCTTTAAATATATAACTATCTTCTTTATAAACGTCTCACCTGTCTGCACAATTAAACATAAATATCTTTAAAACATATTTTACTTATTTGTTTTCAGTAAAATACAGTGTTTCTAGTGTTTCGATAAATCCATAAAACTCTACAAAATTCCCCACCCCTCCAAAACTATTAGGCAAATGTTAGAGCCATACTACTAAAAATAATGAATGTAGCAATAACAGCCCAGTATAGATTCTATGGGCACATCATTTCAGCCCCTGAAAGTAATCAGAGATGCAAAAACAGTGACAAACATGTTAAATTATTTAATTGACGAGTTTTTCAGACAATATTAATTTGCGACTGAAGAAAATATCTGCAAGCCTGAAGTGATCCTGTACCCATGCTAGCACACCATGGTTATGATTAAATGTAAGCTTAAAGGTACTTAAAACTTTACATGGTTATATGAAAACTCAAATGCAAGGAATATTTGGCAGCTCATTGGACTGAAGATCTGCTAATTAAAATTGCACATTACACCTGAAAACGTGATTCCTTGATGGATTTATACTGTCCGGCTGTAGAATCCTAGGCACATTTTAAAAGAATTAGACCATACTGTATATAAACTTTTAATTGTGGTTATTGTTCTGTTCTGACAAGTTGGAAGTCCTTGAACAGATAATTACGCACAATTTTTGAGCCTCAATTTTGCCTCCTGACAAGATGCCACTTAACTCAAACCAGAGGGACATCACAGCATTGAAACTGGATTTCCTTGAAATACAAGGAAAAAGTTTTAAAAAGAGACCCCAAATACTCTTTCTCAGACATGTCAGTTTAATTTTGTTCTTCAGTTAAAAGAAACAAATTACTACAACAAAATTCCTAACACTGCACTTCATCATCATCATCAACATCAATCCAGATTTGTTACCTCATTTATTTCATTGATTTGATCAGTAATATTGTATTGACCAAGTGCTTATGCACTTCTCTTAGCACCCAACTCTGAATTAAAAATCTGTAAAGCAGCATGAACTCTTAACAGTTTTCTCGAAATAGTAGTTTTCTATTAGTTAACAGGAAGACTGTTAGAAGTAGGACTGTAGTTCTTCACCTTTTGCCCAAGATTGCACCCTAAGGAATAAGTTTTGCAGCATGTCTGCGATACTAATAAATCACATAAATCAGGGAAAGAAAATAATTGTTTTAAAGGAAGCCGTAATGGAACTCCTTTTCCACGTAGGCTGACTCACCAAATTCCTGTCTACACAGCCCCACTGAAGCCAAAATATCAATTCTGAATTTTTTTCTAAAACTTCGTATTTATACTGCTCCAATAAAAGTTAGCTCATCCTTTGCATGGTATTACTAACTCAGAGTTCACTAATTATTCTTGCCTAGTTAACTATCTTTTTACCTTTTTCAGAACAAGTGTCTCAATGTCTTTCACCAAAAAACCAAAAACAACAGCAACAAAAAGGTACATGAATCACAATACTGACACAAAACTTTGAAATGTAACTGAAAAAAAAGCCTCTGCAGGTGTTCTCAAAAATCAGTTTTGTTGAATATCTACTGTAGTATTTAGATGCCTGGGCAGCATGCAGTCACGTTCCAGATATGCTTCATGAACAAGAAATTTTCTTGAAGCTACATGCTGCCAGACAGCAGGGTCCTTTTTCTTTTCTTGAATAGGAAACTACAGTGGAACTAGAAGAAAACCACAGAAAATCAGATTAATATATAGAGTAAACAGTAAAGGCACCAACTGACTACCTGTTTCATGTCCTGTTAGTTTCTGAAATACTGAAAATAGCTGTCTCCAACACAAATAGAAAGCAGCAGAAATTATTTCTAATGAGCTGAAGCATTGCAGACAATAATCTTCAATGTATAAGTAGTCAATAAACAAATTTATTTATAAATAGTAAGTAACATAAAAATGTTTTAGAGATGTTGTATGACTAAATATAGGTAGACCAGAGAAGAAACCAGTGAGAGATGAGTTTAATAGTTTGCCTAGTTATCAGCCTGACAAGACACACTGTGGTGATATTCCACAGTGACAGAATAAAAAAGATGGCAATGGAGAACCCAGAGGGAGGTAAATGATGTCTTAGTTCTGCAGAACTGAAAACTAAACAAACAGGAGGAAAGAAAGGAAATAAGAAGAAGAAAAAAAAGGTGCTTAACTAGCTACATTTTCATTTGAACTGTAGAGATGTCTAGAATAAAGAATTTTTACCTTAAAACCTGTGTTTGAGGGTTCATTCACTGACAGAGAAAGCGCTGAGAAAAAAGGTGAATATTAAGAAATCCTCCTTCCTTTGCTATTTTCAACCCAGTAAGCCACACACCTGCACAGAGAACTGATCAGGAGATAAAGTAGTCATTCAAAAACAATAAATTCTTTCTCCTTTATGCCTACTAAAAGCTGCACAGTCTTGTTAAATGTTACTTCTGGATTAAAAATTGACTTCTGGGTAGAATGAATAAAATGGCTGCATGCTGTTTTTTAAATGGTGGGAACTCCAGTGTAATCTCTCCAGGAAAGTGTTGAATCTCCAGGGAAGTACTGAATTAAATACTCTGAAATCAAATCAAACAGAAAGAGCAGAGGGGGTGAGTAGGATGATACAGCTGCACTGATTAGGGATAAAATGAAGAGTTCATATTTTATAGCACCTATGCACAAGTTACAACAGGATTGCTTTAATTGGAAATGCTGCTGCAATAAAGTTGCCATTCTTTTTGCCTGTTTATTTTATGGAGATCTCAGAGCAGTTGTATCATTGTCCCCATACAACTTTTCTGCTGTGGGATCATAATTACAGCAACAGCCTAGGCAGGAGTTTTAGCCCATCGTGTGTCTCTGTGCAGGCTGAGAAAAAAACCCATTAATTATTAGAAGCTTAGCTGTGAATAGGGTTTGAGATTGGCCCCATTCAGTGATCCACACAACATACCAAAATCGATTTTTACTGCTGTCAAACCGAGTTCTTGAGATGTTTAAGTGAGGACAGTTTATACCTCAATTTCTAGCTCGTGTTTTTGGTAACACAAGGTTTTACATAGAAAGTCAGAGTCCTCATCTGTGGAAAAAAATCATAGTAACATCACCTTTTGCTAGATCCCATTCTAGCCAGGAAAACAACCCAGGTAAAGGCCTAGCAGCAAATGAAGATGTTTTTCCACAACTTTAGGTTCTTGTTTAAGAAAAGAACACTAAATCCATAAGGAATCAATTCCCATGCTTTGGAAAAGTTCTCTTCAGGAGACAGGCTCTGTATGAATTTTGAAGCTGCACCCATTTGCCTTTGTTCGTCTTCCATCTCACTGATAAAAGAAAAATTTTATCATAAAAATCACTCATCACGTCCCTAGACCTTGAAACTTTTCTGCATCTGAACCAATATGAGCTATATCAGGGTCAAATGCACCTTTCAGTTTAACTTTGAAATAATTTTATAAGTAATTTTAACTCAACACAAAACACAATACTGCTGCTGTTATAAACTTAGCAAAAAACAAAGCACTTACAAAAAATGTCCATAGCATTAAAGGGGATAGGTAATAACATAGATTATGCTTCCTGTCTGTCAAATATTTACTGGGTAGAAAATGGGGAAGCAGCAGAAAGAAATATAATATCCCTGAAAAAACCCCATATATCTAGAATTTTTGTGCCACCTGGTAACTTTAATCAGATAGCTAAGTTTAAGCAATTGTAATTTCAAATGTAAAGGCACAGCTTTTTTATTTAGGTGGACTTCAAAATACAGAGTTCTAACACTCTAACACTTCTTGTTAGCCTTTTAGCAAAAGGGCAGAATACCATTTGTGTTTACTGTAAAGTAATCAATTAACAATAACAGCAAAAATGAACTTTTGCATGACAGGAACTATATTTTGCATTAATTTGAAAGGAAAGTTAAGAGTGTAAGGTATTAGAAGATCCATTTTCTTTTCAAACCCATACTCTGTGGGAGAAAATATACTTATTTTTATTGCTTATTACTTCATTACTTAATATATCATTGTAAATTACACTGTTAGTCTGAGAAAGAAATTGTTCTTCATTTGAAGACCATAGCAGAGCCTCACACTCAGTCTTTTCCCTCATTTTCTTTCAAAGTGTAAATGTTTTTTCAAGTGATGATGCTTGCAGGATGCTACAAGGAGAGGCTCTTTTTGCCTTAACAGACAAAGCACGGGGAGAGACTTCTAGGAAGAAGGTATGAATGCATGGAGTAAAATGAAATTTTTGCTGTTCACTTTGTAATGCCAAACAAATGCTGTTTGTTCACGTCACTTATGAGCAATCAAAGGCATATTGAACATGTGATGGGAAAATTTTTCTTAGCAAAGGGGCTGCCACAACCCTCACAAAATTTACATGGCCCAGAATTATACACATTATTTCACTGTCCTGTTATGTTTCAACTGTATAATCTCAGAGATGAGGGGAGTAGGGCATTTGCTAACACCATCTACCAGAGCAGCCTTAATTTGTTTGAAAATAAGTGTTTATCCTAGATCCCATAAAAACTTGCATCTCCCTCAAATACTCTCCACTGAGATGAAATTCATGGAAAAATAAATTTTACTATTAGAAAAAGCCGCTGAATACAACTCCATCTTAGCACTCAGAGCAAACACACCACAAATTATTTTCTGTGCTGCATGCAAAAGGGTGGCCTGACCCAAAGCTTTTTAAGGGGAAGAGAAAGAATAGCATTGATTTCTAGTGGGCTCTGGCTTAGCCGAGAACCGAGTACTCTTTTGGTGCCCACTAAATTAATATTTGGATACCACGTGTCACCATGGCAATGGTCTAATAGAAAATGTGAGATACAAAAATAAAGTGCTGCCTAAATGTCTGTTACACAATGTCTAAATTATGTGTCACTATGTTTAATGCTCAGATGATCCCTGGGCTACCAGACAGTGAAAAGTTCATGGGCAGACAGTCCCTTCCCTTCTGCAGATCATTTAGGCAAATGAAAATGCTCCTCTGCTGACATTCAGCATTTAAGGAACACATCATGGGGATTTTTTAAAGCATATCCCTCAAGGTGCTTTTCCTCAAGCTAAGATCTCTAAAAGCTGCTCTTTTTACAGGAAAAATTTTCTCTCATATTAGAATCAAATTCTCTAATACATTTTTCTGGTGTGCCTCCACTCCTTATTGAAGCTGCTGAATATGTGATGCTGTGATTATTTTTTCGATTTGTCACCTTTTCTGTACTCAAGTTACTTTGAGCGTTAAGAATTTCACTTTTCACCAGTACAAAATGATTCCTTCCCCCAGGCAGCCTGTTCCAATACTTGATAATCCTTTCAGTGAAGAGTTTTTTAAACCAAATATCCTAAAGTTTCCCTTGAATCCATTTCCTCTCCTCCTGTCCCTGTTCCCTGGGAGCAGATCCCAGATCCCGGCTGTCCCCTCCTGTCAGGGAGTTGTGCAGAGCCACAAGGGCCCCCTGAGCCTCCTTTTCTCCAGGCTGAGCCCCTTCCCAGCTCCCTCAGCCCCTCCTGGGGCTCCAGACCCTTCCCCAGCTCCATTCCCTTCTCTGGACACGCGCCAGCCCCTCAATGTCCTTCTTGGGGTGAGGTGCTCAAAATGACCCCATGATTTGCGGCGTGGAATGGCTTTAAGCTGAAAAAGGGTGGATTTAACCCAGTTATTAGGAACAAATCTTCCCCTGTGAGGCTGGGCAGGGCTGGCACAGGGTGCCCAGAGCAGCTGTGGCTGCCCCTGGATCCCTGGCAGTGTCCAAGGCCAGGTTGGACATTGGGGCTGGGAGCAGCCTGGGACAGTGCAAGGAGTCCCTGCCATGGCAGGGGCGGCACTGAATGGGCTTTGGGGTCCCTCCAAACCCAAACCAGTCTGTGATTCTGTGATTCTAAGTTAAAATAACGTAAGAGAAATAAAACAGAAATCTGGAGGAGAACCAAGTTGAATGTAATCCATCAGAGTATGAGTTCTTTTTAATTTGGATTGTGAAACTATGCCCACTCTTTTTTAAAGAGATATATTTATAGAGAAAAAAAAAAAAAAAGGAAGACTTGTGCATCATAGCGTGGTACCTATGCAGCAAATTTAATCATTGAGTCATACCTGCCTTTGAAAATTAAAGACGTCCTGTGTTCCATAATGAAAAACAGCATGGAGTTGCACTTCTTTCAGATCTCAGAACACATTTTTAAATATCAAACTTTGGAGCAATCCATCTCATTCGTAAGCACAGTGATAGTGAGACATGCTCTAAGTAGTAATTCTTTCTGCATCTGTCACTATGAACATTAAGAAGATTCATCTCATAAATACTGGATTAAAACCAAAGCTAATTTTGTGCTGAGATAGCTACAGTGGAGTATCAAAAACCCGCAAAAACAAAACTGGTTAATTGCAAAGCAGATGTTTGTAGCATAAGAAAACATTTCTTTTCTTTTTTCTCTTTTTTCCATCTATTTTCAACTTTTTTTTTAAACGTGCTTACACCGTATTATAAACAACCTGATCTGAGGGTGAAACCAGTCCACACCTGGGTGCACAACAATAAACACATCTGGCAGTGCAAGAAAATTCTGACTTGGCAGGACCAGTCAGTGGTTTTGGTTAATTGAACTGTGTTAGGCAACGTGACAATCCTACTGAAACCAGGAAAGGAACACAGCCAGATCACTTCTGGCCTTCAGCAGCAATTTTGTTTAAATAAACGGACCAGTTTTGGGAGCTTTCTCCTCCACGTTCCTCTGGGAATTTTTGAGACATGTCCCAGAGAAGGCTGGACTTGCTTGGGAGCGAGAGAGATAAAATTAATCTGAGACCTGACATGTCAAGAGCATGCTGATCTCTTTATTTAAACCTGTCTCTGTCCTCTCTCTGAATGTCCTTCCACCTTTCCTGAGACGGTAAAAGCCAGGCGAGAGCCAGCTCAGCAATTCCCTTATATGAGGCTTTCAGGTCTGTCCTGTATCACCACCGAACACCTAAGCCTGACACTGGATTTTCTGATGCTGGGGGAAAAAAAAAAAAGAACAGCCAGTGTCAGCTGCCAGCATTACATCTCTTTTCAACAGCAGGGATTAAGACAGTGGCTGTAAACCAGTCACCAGGATCCTGAGCTGACTCGCCCTAATGTTAATTTAAATGCTGGTTAATTACACGTGTCACATCAGCAGGGTAGGATTACACCCCTGGAGAGCCTTTCCCCCATGTGCTGTTGTGCTTCCCAAAGCACAGATGAAGAGAGGAAGCTGACTTGAGCCTCTACCCAAAAGATTTGTCTCCACTCTCAGCCTAGGGCAGCTACTATGGCAAAACCAAAATCCTGACAGAAATATAGCCGCTGTATGTAAACATGAGCCTGCAGTTTTAGTTGCCCAGCCAGTGAATACTTGCTATTTTTTACTTAAAACTTCTCTGGAGAAAGGAAAATGAACACACCTGACAACTGAAACACCTCAGAGTAGTCAAAGGGAGCATCAAGAGCATCCTCTTAGTACCTGTCTTGGGGAATATTTATATGCACTAATGAGATCCCATCTCAGTCACTTCCAGACAGGCCCAGCTCTTTCCCTGTGTGCTTTCATTGTTGTGACCATTTGTGCTCTAATGATACTCTCCAATAATGTGGATTTTTTCCATTATATAGTATACCCACCTGAGTGAATGCCCAAAATCCATGTTGCAGGAGGATGGAGAAGAAGATTTTGAGGCTGCTGCCCACTTTCTGGTAGATAACAGAGGGCATGGAGTGAGGGAAGTGGAGGGGCTGCCAGCCAGGATTGTACTCGGGTGGCAGAACTGGAGCAGTGCTGGTGCTGGCCATGGGGAACCTGATGGCTGTGGAGCCAACCCAAGGGTTGTTGTTGCCAACACACTGAGGAAAAGTAAGATGTGGCTGGAAAAGGAACTTTCTGGGACAAACATCCTTGCTCTAGGACATAGCACAGGAGTGGGTATGAAGTGATGGCTAAAGGTTGGTTTGTAAAGGGGATGAGACCATGGACGACCCTTTAAGCCCCCAGGACCCTGGGCATCTCATCATGTGGACTGACTCCCCCTTTCCCTTCTTTCCCTTTCCCTTTCTATTCTTTCCCTCTCCACTCCACTTTTTCCTGTCTTTAATTCCCCTTCTTTTTCACCCCTACCCCTTTAATCCAAACCCCACCTCCATGCACTCCTACCAATAGCTCAGAGACTAACACACTGCATTTCCATGGTGAGCCTGCAACTCACTAACAAAACCTTATGATATTATAATTACTATCGCTATTACTACTATTACATTACGATTGTTGCTATTACTATTATTACTGTGATAATTGATAAAAGATTCGTGTTAATCACAAAAGCACTGGGGTTTGTATAAACCAGAATACTAAGCTCTGAAGTGAAGCATGGACACTAGATAAAGGAAATTATATGATAAAATCATTGCTTAAAATCACCTTGTTATGTTAGATTATGTTACATTATGTTGTATTATGTTACATTATATTATGTTATATTATGTCCTGTTTTCCAAATAAGTTGTATCTGCTACCAGCTTGCAAAATCAGACTTCCCAATAGCCCTTCCTGTCCTTGTCTGATCAGTACTGCTCATCTCAAGGACCAGACTTCCAGAACTTCTCTGGTGGTTATCTCCAAGGACCAGATGGCTATCTGTGAGTGATTATCACCCGAAGGCTTTGTGAGTTTGTGTAAGGCTGTTAATTCAACCACCACTGCTTATGACAACAAAAAAACAACAATTATTGATTACAATGAGAAACCACAGTATAAGAAGAGGCTGCAAACCAAGGTTCAGTGGAGCGTGGAGTGGGCGGTGACCCCTCACGTTCCCCAGCGTGCTGCTTGCTCTTTCTATATCAAATAAAGCAATCTAAATTTTCCTGAATATCGAGACATTTGCCTCTCATTTATAACATTACTGTTACTTTTATTGCTATTACTATTACTGCTATTACATTACTATTACTGCTATTACTATTACTACCAGCATTTTACTTTCTCTGGCGGATCTCGGCCGCCCCCTTGGCCAGCCGGGAGCGCTTCCCGAGCCTGTGTCGCTTCCTTCCCGTGGCCGTGTCACGTCACAGCCGGTGCGGCCCCGCCCGCGGGCCGCGCGTTCCGGCGGCGCTCCCGCAGGTGAGTGCGGCACCGGGCACGGGCGGGACGCGCACGGAGCCGCTGCGGCTCCTCGGCCTTTTGGCTCCTCGGAGTTTGGATCTTCGGGGTTTGGCTCCTCGGGATGCAGCCCCCCCACCTCCCCACACCCCAGGGATGCGGCTCTCGTGGGATGCGGCTCCCGTGGGATGCGGCTCCCGTGGGATGCGGCTCCCTGTCCCTGCGGAGGGTCCGGTTACAGGTTTGCAAGGATCGGCATCGCCGGGCGGGCTGGCTCGTTGCGGGGGATAATGAGGAGGCCGCTGGATACACTGTACCCTGCTGGGCTCGCCGGCGGCGCTTGGGGCGATCTAGGTCAAAAGTTTCCAAATAGAGATGTTTAAAACTCTTATTATGCTATATTTATTGTATTAGATATAGATATAGATATATAGAGATACAGATATAGATATATAGATATAGAGATGGATATAGATATGGATATAGACATAGATATATACAGATATAGATACATATGTGTATATGTGTATATATATGTATATATGTGTATGTGTATATATATGTATATATATGTATATATATGTGTATATATGTGTATATATGCGTATATATGTATATATATGTGTATATATATGTATATATATATGTATATATATGTGTATATATGTGTATATATATGTATATATACATATAAAACTATGTATATATATATATATGTATATATATGTGTATATATGTGTATATATATATGTATATATACATATAAAACTATGTATATATCTGTATACAATATGTATTTTATATATAATTAATAATAGCTATTGTATTTCATATCTATTTTATATATAATATATTTTTTTCATGTATATTTTGTACATATATAGTATTTTGATATTTCTTTTTCATATACATGCATACAAATATATATCATGTACAAGTATATGTATATTATAGATATAAATATGTATCTTATATACATATATGTATATCTTATTATATATTATATATGTCTGTATTATTATATATTGCATATATTACATATATGCATATCTTATTATATGCATAGATATATATAATCCATATTATTACCATTTTATATATTTACATGGATATCTCTAGGTATGTCTATGTGCATATATATGTATGCTTATGTGTGTGTATATATAATGTATAATATATAGATACATGTGTATATATATATAATGTAGACATGGTATGTATATATAATCAGTATTATATGTGTATATGTGTATGTGTATGTATGAGTATATATATAGATGTGTATTTATATATATGTATTCATTTAAAACATACAAGCTGTACATATACATAAAATATATACATATCACATAATATGCAGTATCATTATATACATCATTAATATACAGTATAATTATATACATAATATATATAACATAATATTCAGTATCATTACTATAATTATCAATGCAATAGACAAGAACAATACTTTAATACATTAGTACATATTAATGATACATTAATATCGCCTTCCTTTGCATCTAAATAAATATTAATATGTATTCATGTCAGCCATATCCTAATATTTTAATATTATTGATATATTTGTTAGTATTATAATGTTATAGGTTGTGTACCATCTAAGATATTAATATAATTTTGTGAGATACATGGTATATGTAAAATATTACATGTTGTGTTCTATAATATATATGACACATATATTATACTCTATTATGCTATTATTACTATTATTTTTTAAAATCCATTACAAACTTTACATAATGGTAGCAGTCTGTCGTTTTGTGCAAGTTCTGTGCAGTATTCAGAACAGGCCATTACAGCAAGCTGTTGGATGTTATTTAAATTATCTGAAATTTGGAGTGTGGCCCTGGACCAGATTCTAGGATGCACACTCTGGTAGGAATTATTGAACAAAATGTGTCAGTCACCGGGGTGATCTTCCATCCTGTCTGGGAAGGAATTCAGTGTGTTTGTGGCATTTTCCCCATGTTACTTTGGAGGAGAAAATGCATGGAAACATGCACTGATGGATGCCTGACATCACCCCACAGATACAGCTGGAATTGCTGGTATTGAATTCAGTATCTTTGAATTTTGAGTTGTTTCAAGAACCTGATTCTCCCTAAAGGACTTCTGGAGTTATGTGCATGTGCAAAAAGATTTCCCTGTGTTTTGCAGGCCTCCTTTGAACGTCTGGTGGGGTAGAAGCTGTGTGGGGATCTCCACAGCTGCAGGATTTGCTGTCCCCACGCTCCTGGGCTCCTCGGTCTGTGGCTGTGGCACCCATTTTCCTGTTCAGCATTTCCTTGGTAGGTAGCAAAATGCAGACTGCCAGAAAATTTCATTTCCTTGATGAATTTTGATGGTTTTGAATGATGGACAATAGGAGATAGGTGTTTTAAATGCCATCAGCATGTATTCTGATATTTGCACTTACTTGCTCCCCCCATTCACTTTCAGCTGTTACTTAAAAGGTAAATCTTTCCAGAGAAAAACCATCCATGCTTGTCTTTCCTTCATTGATGCTGAGATTAAGTTTATACAGATAGTTATCTCATTTAAATAATGTGTGGTTTTAGTGTCACAACTTACTTTTCCTGTAGATGAGGATTTATTGGGTGATGGAAATTCCATTAACAGGAATTGAGTTCAACTTGGCTTTGCAAAATACAGCATGGGCCAAGTCCAGACTCAAAAGAATAATTTGTTAAATCTGTAGCATTGTGGTGTAGGAGAGGGTAAATTCTCAAGTTTGCAAACATTCTTCTCTGCATTTATGTATTCTTTTTTTTTTCCCTCAAGCAAATCTTTATAATTGGGGATCATCTAAAGAGACTTCCAGAATAATTATATGAGAAGTTTTGTGCATTTTAATGTCTTTGATATTATTTTACTTAGGTGAATAAATAGACAGGATTTTGTTTTCTTTTGGTTATTTATAAACACATCCAGTCAGTCTCATGCTAGCTCTGGAAACAGCAGATTCTTTCTTCAATAGCAGCACTGATCAGTGAAGATTTGCTGCTGGATTCTGAAGGTAGAATTGCTTGTAATCATATAAAATTGGTAAGGAAGTTAAGGCACTGCTGGTTGATTATTTTTTGTGAGGTCTCAAAGTTGATATTGTTTCATTCATTCCCCTTCATCTGATGATTTGGTAAGAGTTGTCTTCAGGACAACAGAGCATGGAGGGATTAAAAAGGGGCTAAACAGAACTGAACTGGAGCTGTTTTATGCACGTATGTCTATGGAAGGGAGAATGTGATCTGTGGAAATCTGGGCTTTAATCATTGTGCTATCCACAGAACAATTTGAGAGCATCTACCTCGTTTGGAAGGCTTGCTAGCCTGGCAACAAAAGCATTCTTAAGAAACTTGTCAGAAAGCAGACCTCCCCCCTACTCCCCCCCTATTTTTCACCTTGTATGTGAACAGGCCAGAATTCTGTAAATACTTCGTGCCAAAACTGCATTCGTTCTGGACTTCTATTTACTGTAGCTTCAGAAATTTTCTACGTCTGACTGAGGCTCTTCCTGTCATCCAGATCTGCATTTTTTCCAAAAGGTTCCAAGCTTGTTCTTACGTTTAACCTGCAAAATCCCAGGCAGTTCTGTTTCCACCTGGAAAGTGAAACAAATGCAGTAGCTGCCAAGGGCTGTGACCTTTGGCAGTGTGTGCTGTGCCAGTCACTTTTACTGCTCTGCCCCTTGCAGCTGACTCTTATTAATAGCTGCTGTCTTTCTGTTATGCATGAAGATTGGTGGAGCAGTGTCCTGTCACCCATTTGATTTTTCTTGTGGTTGTGGCTTGGAAATGGAGCATTAAAATTTAGAGTCCACGGCAGTGTTCTTCCTTAGTGGTTATTCTGGATAAACTGTCCTCTTAAAAAAAAAAAAATCTTTGTGATATTAGTACTGAGAGATCCAGTGAAGCAAAAAAGCACTGGGCTCTCTTTTACTGAACATCCTAAACTGTGCTTAAGAGTTGCAGTGGGATCCTGCTCACTCTTAAGCTGTTTAAAATTGTGACATCATGTTGTGTGTTTAACTTCAGATAATAGAGGTGCAGTAAGCCAGGCCTGAAACTGAGCAGAAGCAGTTTGGCTTTGGGTGAAAGGGATTTAATTTGTTTTTCCCAGTGTAAATTCTGATATCAGATGTCATGTCTGCTGATAATCATCATGCAGACTCCCTTTGGCTTCTGAGATTTTTTGGCCCCTCAGTCCTAAAATGCCTTGTAAAGGTTAAGTCTAAGACAAAAGTTTAGAGAAAGCAGTGTTGTTATTAATGACATTGTGAACAGGTGACTTCAAGACTCCAACATGGCACCCTTCAATAACACTTAATTTATTCAAACTCTCTCAGAGGAATCACAAGCCCATCAATCAATTTGCTGTTGCAGGAAGGACTTGGGGCAGTGTGAATGCTTTTAATGTTACCAAGTTAAATCATCTTGGCTGCAGCTTTTTATTCACTCCAGAACGCATTATATTAATATTCTGATTAGGTACAGATTAGTTTTTTGATGGAATAATTCGAGTAAGTAGACTATGTCAAACACTGCAGCAAGATTGCAGAGGTTCAAAGCACAGCACTTTGCATTTTTAAATATGTAATTCCAGCTGGCATCTGTGGAGCTGGAACAGCATAATGCATTTATGTCAGCATTTGTGTTAGGGAATTTAAAAGAGGCATTTCAGCAAGAAAACGTAGGTGTTCTGTTGTTCGTTTTTCTTTTTTTTAATGGAACTGCTGGTTTTGAGCTGTTTCTGGCCTGCTGCACAGTAAACCAGCTCCCTGATGAATGTGTTAATCCCGTGAGCATAAAAACCCTGGGATGAAAGTTTTGATTGTTGGTGGTTTGGAGCCGACACGGTAGCGCTGCGTTTATCCTGTCATTAAATTTCATGAGCTGTAACTTGGCACAGAGCAACTCAGAGTTTTGTTTCTGCCTGAAACAGGAGGATGGTGCTCTCTTTTCTGGGCAGAGCCCTGCCGCGAGTGAGGCGTTCACCCAGCCCACTGGGGAGACAGCTCTGCTCAGCCAGCGCAAATAAGCCAGTGTTGACTTTATTCACCAAGGTAAGAGCTGTTAACACCATAAAGCTGGGCAAGACCGTGTGTTTATCAGCTCTGATAGACAGGAATCACAGATTAAATGGCTTGTCCTTGCCCTTTTTTCCCCCACCTCCCTTCAAGGTATTGGGTGTTTTGCTTAATGGGTTTCTGCACACCAGGCTTTGCAGCACAGTCCTGCTCTCATTGTAGCAAGCAAGAATTAGCAATCAACAAATATTTCAGGGCAGTTTTGCCTCAGTGGCTCTATGGTTCATTTACTAGTTGGAGATTTGGCCCAGCTGCCAGTGTTTCACCCTGAAAATGGAGAACAGAGATGAATTTTTATACACAGTCTGCCAACCACGAGCATCAGCAGTCAAGCAGGCACTTCAAAGTGCTCATGTTTAATTTCAGCACCACCTGTGAGATTGTAAAATTCATCCAAACAGTGGAGCACGTGAGGGAAAAGTAGATTTTGTTTTACCCTCCTTTTGCTTTATTGGCAACAGATAAAATGTGTGTATCATTCCTAGGCATAGTTAGAAAAGAGATAAGGATGAGCAGGAAGGATCATTTGTGGACTGACACATTCATTCCATGGATTGTTTTCAATTATTACCTGCATAGTTCTGCAGTTTTATAAAGGATGGCACAGGGCTTGGGGTTTTGCTGAATTTATGTGGCTGTTGCAGCTTTCAAGAGGAGAATAACTACAAATGCAAAGCACTGAGAGTGCTGGCATCAGTGTGGTGGTTTCAAATATGATTAAAACAATATCCTCCTCCTGCACAATGCCTGTTTAGTCCATCAGTAACCATACAGGAGATTTTAAACTGTGTGACAAATGAATAGGTTAAAAATAATAGGTCAGCATCCATTTAATAATCAGAACTATAAAGTTGCAGCTTTCTCTCCCCTGTCCAGTTCAGCCTCAGCTCACTCATAATTCAGATCAGGTAAGGTAATGCTCTTACCTTTGGGTTAATAATTGGAATAAAAAAGCTCTTTGTGTGTTAAAATGCCTAACTAGTAAAGCACTGTGTGAAATCAAATTTTCTAGTAGCGGATTTCCAGCAGTTCTCTGAAATGGCCTTTTGTTGAAGGTGTTTTTAACTCTAGATGCTTGCTGTTAACTTTAAATGTTCACTGGCAATTGCAAAGAAAACTCAGGCTATAAAAAAATTAATCTACACTATTAGCTTAGGCTAAGTGACCCCTTGTTTGCCTCCTTCTTATTTTTACTAAGGAGAAAAGAGGAGGAGAAAGCAGAAGGGAGTTATGACTTCTGGATCAAACTGATAGAAACTATCAAATGGGTTTCCCTTTGCAGACCCCGTTTCTGACCACCCCAGCATTTGTGCAACAATTGCTTTTATAAATCTACTTTTGAAAAAGATTTCACTGTTTGTTAAAAAATTTCACTTTTGATTTTAAACCAGTACCATCTAGTGCCTAAGCTTGCCATGAGAGTAAAAACATATTTTTCTCCTAGAAGTTAGCCTCCTTTGCCAAATGCATTTATGTGCCTGATGTGTTAGGAAGCTCTCCACAGGCCTAGATGATCCAAGTGTGTCCTGTTTTAACTGGGAGGGGCCTGGTGTGTTACAAAAGGGGTGTGCAGGATTCTGGGTCATTCCTTTCAGTCACCAGTATCTGTTAAACCAGTCCCTGCAAAAGCAACCAGGACTGTGAAGAACACAGCACTTCAGTGTCCTGAGCACAAGGACTTGTCCATGTGGGAAAGGTAGTTTAGATTAGATCTAAATAGAAGTAGAGTGTTTATTCTGAAGAAATTCACATGCTGGAAATAAAAAGTAGCTGTTTCGGATGAACTTCACATTTAAAGGAAGACTTTCAGTGGGAGAAAGACGATGATCTTTTCCAGTTGTGGAAGGTATTTTGGGGCAGAGGGATAAAGCAATCATGTTCACCTCCCTACACTTTGCCATGTGAATTATTGTCCAAATTCTGCTGTTGCAAACATTGGAGCAGCATGAGAGGCTATGCAGTTATGAGCAACTTCATCAGAGTTACTTCTTCAGTTACTAGCTGGTCAGCAGGACTCAGATGTTCAGCTGTAGTGGAAGATGAGGGAGTTTTCAAAAATGTGAGGATTTTTTTGACCCCACCACAGGTCAAAATACTGCAGATGTTTGCCAGTTCTCCCCACTGGAGCTTACTCTCCTTCCAGCTCTGGAGTTTGGAAGATCCTGCTTGATTTCTTCCAGGAAAAGCCACCCAGGTTATCTTAAATAGCCTTCTTTTCCCATTTGAACTGGGCCATGTGTCTTGATCTGGGAGAGGCTGGAAGTCACTTGTGTGGCTTTCTCATTCCTCTTTTAGCAGGAATGGCACCTGCAGCAATCTTCATTTGGTGATGACAGTGCTTTGAATATTCATTGCTGACTAAAACGAGGGGTCTCTGCAGGACCTTTCAGGTCATTCCCTTGGATCAGCTTTCAGAAGACTGTTAATTTCCTCTATGAGAAATTGAATAACAAACATAAAATAATTAAATTCGGTGGCTGAATAGTTTGTCGGGTTTCTTTCATCCATACTGCACTGATAAGTAAAGTTTTAGAAAGCCCTACAACAGGGTTTGGTGCAGGGAAGGGAACCTGCATTTAAAGTAGTGAATGCTCCTGTCTGTGTGTGTTATTTTACCGTACAAACAACTTTTGTGTTTACTGTTTATATGTTTTCATTTAGAAACCATGCCCTCTGTGTGATGAAGCAAAAGAAGTTCTTGAGCCATACAAGAGAAGGGTAATGTATGGAAATACGGTATATGCTTTCCATTTGGGAAGGACAGTTAATCAGGATTCTTTCTTTGTAAAAAGAGAACTGCTTGGATTTATTTGCATATGTTATTCTTTCATGGATGACCTCTTCAAGACAATTTCAGCACTGATTTACATAAAACTCATTATACAAAAGCATTTTGTGACAATGCTACGCAAATAAGTATTGCCAAACTAAACCAATATACACCATGTTGCAGTAGTTCTTGAAAACACTCCTTTTCTAAATGATGTTACCTTGTCTGAAGGAGGAGTTTGAAACTTTTATGATGCAGATAATGATATAATGTGGGAAGAATGTGACTAAGTGAAGCTTTGAATATTTGAACTACATGGGACTGCAATTTTTGCCATTCTTCAACCAGGTTTTGATCTCTCTGTTGAAGGAGGAAACTTTTAATGGAAGCATTAAGAGCTGTTGCACTCTGCTGCCTGTTTTGTTCCCAGCTGTATGTTTGTTGAGGTTGCTGCCCACAGGAGAGTGGTTCTGCACAGTGGAACAAGAATATTCTGGGCTAGGGAGAGAGTCCCTTGTGGAGAGGCAGCCGAGTGTTGTGGCTACATGTATTTTGTACTCAAAATACCAGGCCCTGAACAAAGAACAAACTCACAAGCTTCAAGAAAACAGCCTTGCATTTCTGAGGAAAACACTGATCAGAAGATAAGCAGGTGGTGTTTTCCAGTGTCCAGTAGCAATTGACATATTTCTTTTCTGTCACAGTTTATTCTGCAGGAGGTGGATATTACCCTCCCAGAGAACTCAGTGTGGTATGATAAATACAAATATGACATACCCGTTTTTCACTTAAATGGGAAGTTCCTGATGAAGCATCGAGTTGACATTCAGAAGTTTGAGGACCGACTTAGGAAGCTGGAGTTGCAAAGTGAGGGAAACCAGTGAAGAAAATGCAGCTGCTCTGATGCAGATCTCAAAGGTGAAAAGAACTGTGTGGAAAAAGAACTACAAACGCCTTATTAATTATCTGGCCTTCAATTTCTTAGGAATTTTCAGACTCATATGAGTCGGAAAAACGTTAGTGACTTGTGTTCTGTTTTGTATTAATCACCCAGCCCAGCTGCACCAGGAGCCACATTTTCTGTGCCATTCATTTGCTGCTCTTGTGGGCTGGTTTTTCACTGTCAGAATAAAAGCTGCTCCATAACAGCAGATGAAGTAAACTCAGTTTGTATGGGGTTGGCATGGCCAGGTTTGGGTAGTGGGGGGTGGGACAGGGAGAACCTGCTGGAAGTTTCCTCTGTGTCCAGCTGAGCCAAAGCCAGCCAGGTCCAGGATGGACCCTCTGGCCACGTCTGAGACCATCACTGATGACGAGTAAGGAGGAAAGAATGTTCAATAAAATGATCACAAACCCCATTCTCCATCTCCCTGAACCACTGAGGGGAAGTGAGGAAGAGAAAACTGAGAGTGAAGTTAAGCCTTGGGAAGAAGGGAAGGGTGGGACAAAGGAGTTTTTAAGATTTAGTTTTTCTTTGTCTTTATCCTACTGTGATTTGATTGATAATAAACTAATTTCTCCAAGTCTCTTCTGCCTGTGACAGTGATCATTGATGTCTCTCTGTGTTCTCATCTCAGCCCACAAGCCTTTTATTGTGTTTTCTCTCCCCTGCCCAGCTGGTGAAGGGACTGATAGGGTGACTTTTGTGGGTGTGTGGCATCCAGCCAGGTTCAGTGTTTAAAAGATGATTAGCACATGTAGACTGTAACAGTGTAGGAGACCTCCTTGGAGAAGTCTAGGAGCCTACCCTAAATGATAATTTGAAATGGAAAAGAGGGCATTTTCTGTTAAAAGGACACCCGCTGGAATTGTATCTATAGAATGATCATCACAATTTGATCCAGGTTTTGCTAACACCTAACACTGAATAGTTGATTTTTCAGATTTCAGTTCTGTCTACTGCACAGCTGCAAATGCATTTGTCATGTGGCAAGAATGCCATTTTATTAAAGATTGCTGCAGTTACATTACAGCACCATAGGCAATATATATGTGAAGGAGACAATGCCCAAGTTAAACATATTTTCAGGAAGAAGAGAATGACAGATTCGGGAAAAGTCAACCATTTTGGGTTAAATTGTCTGTAATAGAATGGAGAAGGTTGCTGGTATTTTTTATGTACTTAATAGATTCTTTAACACAGAAGCTAATCCCTACGTTCTGCATTTCTGTTCTTCTTATCATGGTGGTATTCAGTCTTCTCACTAGGAATTTAAGTAGGTTGACTTGACAGATGTGTCTTTACAGAGGGAAGAATCCAGACACAATGCCTGGCTGGAGCAGCAAACTGGAATACAACAGGATTCATGGCAAACTCTAAGTTTTGGAGTATGATTTAATAGTAAGTCAGCTGATCTGCTGTGGTGAAAATGAGCTGTTCCTTCATGGCCTCATACTGCAGTGTCTTTAGCATTTGACAGATAATTTGCACCCAGTTTTGATGTATTCCCTAAAATGGAAAATTTCTGGGGAGTGGGGATTAAGAAACTGAAACTTTTTTCCAGTTTAGCATCTTCAATCCACTCCGGTTGGGGTCTGAAACTATCCAAGATTTTCCAGGAGGAAGATCTGTGCCATTTTTATAGCAGAGGACTTGAGGTAAGTTCAGCCAGATCATGGATCCACAGTGTTTTCCATCACCATTAGCAGAAGAACAGGACTCTGGAGACAAAATCTTCTACACTTCCAGCAGTTCATAATGCTACAGTCAAACTTCTAACTGTTCCATGGGTTACTATTACATCAAAGATCTGAATTACCTCTATCATCAAGTGCCACTCGCTTTTCTTCTATGATTTGGTTTTTCCCTTACTGAGGTTTTGTGGTAAGAGAATTGCATAGAGCACTTGTCAACCATAGCTCAAGTGGTCTTCTAAAATGTAACAGCATTATCTCAAAGATAGAGACAGCAGAGGTCATGTGGATTCAACCCATTTCCCAAAACACAAAACTGACAGAGACTGGCAGAGATCTCAGAAAGCATTTTGCCTTTATTTTACTTTAGTAAGGTCTGTTTTGGGAAAGAAAAAAAAAAAGCTAAAACGAATGTTCTTAATCATTTTAGAGTTGATTAATCCTTTGTTCCTTTTTCTGTCACTGTGGAGATTTTCCTCTGTAGCCAGTGCCAGATACTTTTTCCCCATTTATTTTGTAAAGTGAATGATAACAGGATTTCCATAATAGCTTTTGTCCATTGCGTAGCTTTTGTGAGTGAGATTGAGCTTTTCCATTAGGGCTGTGCTGCCAAAAACCTTCCAGTGTTCTACACTGTTCTACACTTTTAAGAGAGTGGAAATCCTCTTTTCATCAGTTTGGACACCGGGATAGGAGGTGGGAATGTGTCAATATGGTGGCACAGCTACCAACATTCATTTGGTTCATTTTCCAAAAACAAAAAAGGATGCATCATATATTAATTTGATGGGGGTTTTTTTTGTTTGTTTGTTTGTTTGTTTTATTTGTTTGTTTTTATTCTTGAACGTAAGAAATGCATCAGTCTCCCAGCACATGCATCTCTTCAATCAAATGTGTTAAAGTATAACACAGATATTAAAATGAGAGAGTATATACCCCTGCTGGCAATATATTTATGGAGCAATATGCAACTTTGTGAAAACTGGCAGTTCACTCTTTTGACAGTGAGTATTGGCAGGAGTGCAAAGCCTCATAATGCACTATCTCTGTAGTAAAAGGAGCTTGAATACAGAATGGATTTATTTCCTATTTCTGGCCAATTAAAAAAGTACATAGACAATATCCCATCTTCTTCCAGTAACTATATAAAACAAATACTCATGGGGCTTATATGTTCTGCTTCTCTGACTCTTTCTTTGTGTCTTAAAATTGTACACAAGACATAGAAGAAAATGTCTCATTTCCTTTAGGCCCAGCACTCCAGGCACAGTGTCTTCCTGTCCAAACTGGCCTGTGATGCACAATCTCAGATTCAGCTGTAATCACATGGCCATCTGGATTAACTACACATGGAGGTAAACAAAGCCCCATGTGCAACTGTTTACAAGATTTTTTTTATTTTTTTTTATTTTTTTCTTTTTTTTTTCTTTTTTTTTTTTTTTTGGTTTAGGGATATTGGGTTTTTTTGTTTTGTTTTCGTTTTGGTTTGTTGTTTGGGGGTTTTTTCGGTTGGTTGGGGGTTTGGGGGTTTTTTTGGTGTTTTTTTTTTTTGTTGTTGTTTGTTTTGGTTTGGGGGTTTGTTTGTTTTTTGGTTTGGTTTGGTTTGGTTTGGTTTGGTTTGGTTTGGTTTGGTTTGGTTTGGTTTGGTTTGGTTTGGTTTTCCCAGGCGGTTTTTCTTTATAGTTTACCAATAACATCTCTCTTCTTTTCCATCATGCCCTGCTGGCAAGAAGGCTCCATCCCGTTCTTTACTTTGTAGACCCAAACCTAAGTTTTTGAAAGTCACAACTGGAGCTGTGAGAACAGAACAATTTCCATATAGAGAACCCCAACCAAATAATGGCTTGAGCTGCTTTGGCAAAAAAATCGTGGTAAGAACAACAAAACCATTCTCTGTCCTCTGACCTCACCTCTTGTAGATCAAATTCTGGCTCTTGGTCTGGATCTTCCAGAGATAAATGTCATATGACCAGGCTATCCAAAATGAGTTCCTGCAGGAGACAAATACTCCCAGCTGTCTGTCTTGTGCATGGAATGGGCTGCAGGGGCCAAGGGCTCTCCAGACCTTCCTCACTTTCCCTCAGTGCTGCCTTCTGGGGCATCTATGGTTGATTACAAGGGTAAAAACTAAATCCCTCCCAGCCACGTATCTCACTGAAATGGACACACTTGCATCTACTCACTTCTGCTGAAGAGAAGGCAAAAGAACAAAGGTGTGACAAAGGGTTACTGGAATGCCCCTAGACACGAGGTCAGGGTGTGCAAAATTCAGGGTCTTACTAGAGGCCAGGTAGTTTTGAGCTGCCACCTAAAGAAATGAGACTTGGGCCACGTAATCTTGTGTCAATCCAGTCCTTTCCCTTCCTTTCTCTCCTTCCTGAGTCCTTCCCAGGGACTAGTTCAACAAGGTGATACAGCTGAGGTTTTTTTCTCGAGGGTTTTGGTGGGTTGTTTTTTATATATTTTTGTTTGGGTTTTGTTTTATATTTTTGTTTGTTTGTTTTGGTGTTTCATTTTGTTTTGATTTGGGTTGGGGTTTTTTCCTTAGTATGACATTCCCTGAATATTCCATGGAGTTCTGCACCCAGAAAGGTGGCACATATCTCTCCGTGCAGTGGAGAAAAGCATCAAAACACCAAACCACAGTGATACACACAGGTTTGATTTATAAACTAGGCATTAATTCAAGCTTCTTCTCCAGGAAATGAGACATCCATTGCAACAAGATCTCCAAGGTGCCAGGAGTTGAAGCTGCAGATCTGTTTGCAAGGCTGGGATCCAAGTGACTTTGTTGATGTTCCTGCTGCATTGAACACCTGAATTTCTGCTTAATTTACTTTACCTGCCTCCTGCTAAGGTGTGCTGAGTGACTTGGACAGCCCATGTCCAGCTATCCCTTTTTATTTTAATACACATTTTAACACCCTTTTTATTTTAACAGCACCCGTGTGCTGTTTCCATTTCCACCTGGAAGTGCAGCTGGGGGTGAACTTGCAGGTGCAGATATAGGTGGGCATTTTTCTGCTTCACTGGCAGGAAGGCAAACCAAGGGCAACTCCTCCTTGCCCCTGTGATTTTCCTTTTAGTAAAATTTTAGTCCATCTCGCTGCTTTAATGGGCAGCAGCATTCACAGCAATTCTATGAAATACCGTCTCAGCCCTGCAATAGTCCTTTATTTCTGAACAAAGCAAGCGTGACAGAGGCAGTGAAATGGAGAACTGTGGCTAGGCAAGGAAGAATATTAGCCTCAGGGTTTAGCCATGGCTATCTTTGGAACTTGGAGCTGTCATTTTTGATACAGCCGAGTCCCGGCAACTCGGATGCTTCCATCATTTCCATCAGCACCGAAGCAGCTCCGGAGGCGCCGCCGGCTCTGGGAAAGCTTCATCCCCCTCGGAGTGTCGAGACACGGCTCTGTTGGGGTTTTTTAACTCCCGTTTGACGAGAAAAGGATGAATCCCTCGTCTCCTCGCACTGTTTCCCTGTCGGTACCCGGGCGCTCCTTTGTGTCGCTGCTGCTCCGCGGGTACGGCCGGGGGAGGAGGAGGAGGAGGAGGAGGAGGAGGAGGAGGGGGAGGAGGAGGGATTGATGGAGCGAGGTCCTGTGGTGACAGCCGAGCCGGAGGCTGCTGCTGGCGTCTCTCTCCCCTTGGTTTGGCCGCTTGGTCTGTGTTTTTTTGGAAGGACAGCCCGGGTGGAGGGTCCGGGTGGAGGAAGTAAGTGCGGCTGCACACACGGGAATGGAAATGCGTGGCTCCGGGAGGTGGGTGGGTGGGTTGTGTTTTCTGTGCTTTCTTCTTGTTCTTCTTGTTCTTCTTCTTCCTGGTATCATTGTCACCGCCACCGTCGTTTTCCAATAGTTCAGCTGAGGTTTGGTTGTAACTCTTTCATTAAAGAAGCAAAACCATGTAAAAAGTAAAAATGTCCAGCATGCAGAGATCTGGCTGGACGCTCGTTCAGGCAGAATTACCTTCGGGACTTTGGAGCTTGGAAAGAAATACAGTTTCTTCCTATTCCAGAAGCTGTGACAAACTGTAGCCATTTCTGAGATTCTGCCTAGGAATTCCAAATCCTTTTTGCCTTTTAATTTAAATTCTTTTTCCTTCTAATTGCCGGGGATCATAGGGCTCTTTGGAGATATAAGGGGTTATGAAACTACTCAGCACATGTCAGAGGAGTTTAACTTCCAATGCAAAGCAATTGTTTAAACTTAAATTTAACCCCGTGTTGCACCCTCTGGGGCTGCTGATGGTGCATGCAGGATGTTTGCCAAGTGGTGTCTCAGTTTGAACTGTACAGGGCAATCCAGCCATTCCCGAGTCATCAAACCAGTGAAAGCAGGGAATATTTATCTATTAGAAACTACTCGTTTTGGCAAGGATGTTTACAGCCTGTCCAAGGTCCATTGGAATAAAGAGGAAAACTCTCACTGATGATGACTCATGTCCGTGGGCTTTGGACCAGTGCACGGTGTTGGAAATGTGCTTTGCCAAGTGGAACTCTGTAGGTAACCCTCCCACAGCCCCCCTGGCTTGTGAAGGGAGTGGGATGAGCTGGAGAGCGGTGTCAGACAATAACTTGTGGGTTTGTGGCTTGCTTTAAAAACATTTGCTAATTGAGTTTGTGTTCCTTGGGGTTTTACGTGTCATTTATCTTTAATTAATTGCTAATGACTTAGTCTGCTGCTGCTTGCAAGGCTGATGAGGCAAATTGCAGCCTGTCTTTCTGCAGTAATTGTTATTGTAAGGGCATCTTGGGGTGTGAAGTGTCTGCTCTGAAACTTCCAGTTCGTGGGGTGCTTGTGTTGGGGGGGTTTACAGGCATCAGACTCACCTGGGAATACATGGATCAGCTGGCTGCCAGATTTCCCAGTCAGAAGGGACTTTTTCTAATACCTTTTCTGACCTCTTGCTTATCGCAGGCCACAGGATTTCACAAATAAATTCTTCACCAGCCCACGACTTCTGTGAGGTCTCCACGTGTCCTTATGGACAGACTCCATCCATGGCAGGGCTTCAGGCGTGTCTGAGCCACTGCCTGCTGGCTCACAGGCCTGAGCTCTGAAAGGGTGAGTAATATCTTCCATTTTAAATGGCTGCAATTAGGCTTAGAGCCCACTTTGATCTATCAAAATATGGTTTTTTGGAAGTAATGCCTGTTAAGACACATCAGGGTGACTGCAGTTGTAGCACTTGTGTTGGCAGAGCCACTTCGAATTTGTACAGACTCTTGTTTGCAACAGATGCAAAGAGATGTTTGTAGTTTCTATAGTAGCAGAAACTTCACCTACATTTGCAAATACATCTACCTAGCATGTTCTTTGCAGTCCTGCAGGGTCTCTTGATACAAATTTTTGTAAATTTGTTTCTGAATTATGTTCTGAACGGATTCATCCTCAGACCACCATTGATCAGATGACAATATTTCCCTAAAGGTGACTCTAGCTAGATGCAGCAGGCCCAGAAGAGCCATTGTGGGCATCCTTCCCTTAAAATAAAACAAGTTATAGACCACTGAAAAGTATCTGAGAGCGTCACAAAGGTGGTCACAGCAGATTTCTGCTGCCAGGAGGGTGCCCTGCTTTCCTTATGGAAGCTGGCAGGAAGAAATGCTGCTGCTGCTTAGACCCACAGTCTGAAAGGGAGGGAAATTATTTGTGACACAGTGCAGGAAGGCTTGTCACAAAATCAAAGTGCTGAAAATCACCAAAGTGATAATAAGAGCTCTTATCAAGGGATTCTTGCATTTCTCCCATGTCATCCTCGCAGTGTCAGCCCTCTTGGTGCTGTGCTATAGATATTTTTTAGTGTCCTTGCTGTGGTACAGCCCCTCAACACAGCAAAGAATCTCATATCTTTCTTTCTTGTGGTTACTGAACCTGTTTTCACAGCAATACAAAGCAATAGGAAAGGAAAAAGAGTATCTGGTATCTCACTTTGCTTTCATTTAAGCTTTGTGCAAGACAGTGTAGACCAGAATTAATTGCTAATTCTAATTATACTTTGTATCTTGGAGATATTGATGATATTTTCAATTTCAAATTTATGCATCTGCAGCTTCTTTTTTTTTTTCCACTGCAGCAACAAGGCCAGCAAAGCTCTTAAACGCATGCCTATTTTAAGCCTGCCAGCAGTCCCTTTGACTTAATTCAGCTGAGTGGCCCAGGGTGGCCCAGGGCAATTGTTCAATATAAAATTCTCTCTGTTCTGATGGCAGTCAAAATTGTTGTGGTTTTTTCAGGGTTTGGAGGGAAGAGGAGGGAGGGAGAAGGGAAGAAGTTATTTATTCCTGAAGCCTAACACGACTTGGCCAAGGTCTTCTGGGTAGACCCTCAAAATAGGGATTCTTGTATGTTAAAATTTCTGGTGTCTAGGCACTTGCTTTCACTCTGAAAAAACCTGTTTTTTATGTGATACTCATTCACTCCAGACAGTAGAAGGCCTTGTTCATTCCCACAAAACTTAATTATAATAAAACTACTGTTAGAACTGCCCTGGACATGTCTGTTTCTGACCTGGAGTATGTCCCTGCCTTGGCACTTCAGCATCCTTCCACACTTCCTTGTCTTCACTTTTTTCTGCCTTAAGCTCCTGCACTTTCCTTTTTTTTTTTTTCCCCAGTTTGCCAGTATTTACCTCACAATTTTTCAGCCTTCCCCTGCTAAAATGTAGCTGGCAGAACCAATATATTTGCCAGCATCACCACTCTGCTTTTGTGTTTTCCTCTTCTCTGTTCAGTGTGAGCCTGAACACTCAGAGCAGCTCAGAGCGAGGATTTCAGTCACCCTTCTGTGTTTGTCCCCACGCTTGGACACTGACAGGCACTGCTGTGATAATCACAGAGATATTTCATTTCCCTGATTATGTCTCAGACAGGTGTGCCAGTGGAAAACTGCTCGTTTGGTTTCCAGTATTACCAGTTTGGGGGATAATTCAGCACCCAAATCTGGACCAGTGTGAGTTACCAGTGGAAAGCAGGGAACAAGGATCAGCACCAGGGTTAAAGGGAATGCAGTCCTGACACTGATGAAATTTGACTAATATGGGGCAGCCGTGGCCCATTTGGTTTGGGGAATATCACCTCATAAATTCCTGGTCTTTGGACCCTCCCTGGCTCTTGAAGTGAAAGCTGCACCTTCCCATCCTTATTTCTTTTTTATATATGGATGTTGTAATGAATTCCCATCTAACAGCAGTGCATTTGTTATGCTCTGTTCTGAGAAATGATGATTACTAGCATGCTTCTTTCCTAACAACCAGCCTCCTCTTGGAGTTGCCACTCAGTTTGATTTGCTTATACCACAGATTAGCAATATCAGGCTTATTCCTGCTGGTGAAAGCCAGTGCTTGACACCCTGGTATCTCAAAATACACAGAAAGGATGAGGGGGCTATTTATAAAACAGATTGTGGCCAAAAAGCTTGTAGCCAGTATGAAGTGATAAAGAAAATGAGGCCTACTTGAAAAAAGTGATAGCAAAAGAGCCTACAGTTTACCTGTCTTTAAATTCTGTAATAAATTGAAGTTATGAACAATTCTGTCCCTGCTATTACCATGTGGTAATATGCATGAATATCTATTAGTCTTTTGTCTCATTTGAAATGCTTTTGGTTTCTTTTTTGTAAATTCATATTTGGTCCCCAGCAATGAAGCTACCAGTAAGGTATCTGTATTAAATTTTAAAGATTACCTCCATCAATTTTTAACAATCTCTGCTTATTATCTGAACAGTTTAAAAATTTAATTTTCTTAAGAGTTTCTGAAACACCTTTAATCAGATGTATTGTAATCTGCTTTCTCCTCATTTTGGAGGTTTGGAAGGGCAGGGTTTTGGGCAGCAGTGGCAGGGGAGGTGCAGAGTTGTTACTAATTCACAGAGAAATAGTCCTTTTTTGGGTCACTTACAGGTCAAAGCTACCAAAAAAAAAACAAAACCACTAGATATTTTGAGCGGGTTTTGACAGATAAATAATCCAGTATAATTCCAGCCAGTCTTCACAAAGTCAATTTTCATTCAACCAGGTATTTAAAAGAATGGGAGAGATATTTCTAAATTTGAATACCTGTGATTTAAAAGTATTAACAGTTAACAGAATATTTTAGTCCTAGGGATTATTCAAAAAGAGCTTTCATATCTTCCTTTTGCTTTCCAGCATTCTAAGTGACTTTTCCTTGTACCTCTGGCCCTTTTTGGATTGAATTCTGCTGTCTGCACTTCAGTGTCTGTGTGAAGAAATTTGCTCTCATGCAGCCACTGCCAGTGTAAACTCAAAGAGCAATTTCTAGAGAGTTTTGAACATTATGCCCATAATACTTTTTATCAGAAACACATAAGAATTGCAATTCTGCTATCTCTGTGAGGATAATATTAGCAGAGTTCTCATCATCTTTGCACTGTTCTTACTGGAGTCTTAGCTTTGTGTCGAGAGCTCTTCTGGAGGCATTCCATAAAATTAAATGGAGATTAAAACTAATTGGTTTCTATGTAAGCCACTGTAAAAACTTGAATAATAAGTTGAGGAAATTGTCTTTTTGAAAGGGTTTTTTTCTCTGCTGTTGAAAAACTTTATCACAGAAGAATTATTTTCCTCTCCCATCCTATAAAACTTTCACTAATGGTGAAGAATCTTTCATTATATGTCTTAAAAGAAAACTGTATAAACAATAAGAAATAAGAATCAATGTGATTATTGAGCATAATTTATATCCCCAAAGTTTCAGTGATGCAAAAGCCAATTACAGGAGAAATTCCAGTATCTCACTTATTATATTTTGCTGGTATTAGTCATGGTGACTTTCTGGCTAGAAAGATGAAAAATGCAGTTTTCATATTTAAGATCTGACATTTAAGCTCTGAAAATCCCACGAAAAATGAATGGAATGAGGAGGTGATTCAGTGGTGTAACATGGGACAGGAAATGTCTCAGCTTTTAGAAGCCAAACCAGTGCATTTTGTGACCTTTGCTGTTGTCCATTGGTGCTGATCTGAAATCCAGTATGGGCTGAATTTCTCTGCTTAGGAACAACCTTAGGAAGAATTTTTTCTTTAGTCATTCCCCATTGTCAGCAGAGAGATTATTTCCATAGTGTGGAAATTTAAGAGTGCTGCAGGTTTTTCTGCTGCTGACCAAATCTTTGCAGGACCTTCACGGGACCTTTTCTGATTTTTGAGTCTTCTCATCTCAGCCTCTTTTTCCTTGTGGAGTAGCTGAGTCTTGATGCTCTTATCTGAAAATACATTTAGAAGGGATTAGCATCCCTTCTAGGCATGCTAGAAGGGAGGCATGGGAGTCAAGACACTTTTGAAATGTATAGCATTATAATCTGAAATAATTCAATGCATCTATTAGGAATGGTTTTTAATTTAATCTACTCATAATGAAAAGTGAGAAATAGAGTGTCAAGGGGGAAAACATTTACATGTAGTCAGGTTTCACTTAAGTACTTTTACTAGTCCTAGGTTACCTTACATTCCGTTTTATTTAGTTAATCTTAGCAGTTAGGTGTCTGTTGGCTCCTGTTTTAAGCTGAACATGGTAGCTTCAAGTAATTTCCCACTGTTTTGTTTGATCTCAGTTTAGTCAGAGAACCCAATAGCTATTCAGATTTTTTTCTCAAAGATGTATGAATATTTTAAACGGAAATACTTGCTAAAAGGTGTTTGTGTATTTAGTATCAGTAAAGGATTACAAACTGACTTGTGAGCCAGAAGGGGAGAGGCAGTGATGAGATCCTTGAGATTCTCGGCATTCTGTAGGAGAACCTTCAAGTTTTTATAGGAAGTGGAAAAGAAACTAACTCAGTTTATCTCTGAAAAATTGAGTTATTGAAAAAAAAGTGGGGGGCAGGGTTGCTGGGGAAATAAACTTGGTAGTAATTTAAGCAGCATTTTGGAGCCAAACAGAAATCTTTTCTGCCTCCCAGCTGCTTAAAGGAGTATATTTACTAGTGGCAGACTGAGACTGGCTCTGGTTGCTGACAGGAACCATCGCCTCATGCTAATTTAGGTGGTTGAATAGATGCCCAAAAGCCTGGGGTTATTTAGATAAAAGTAGGTAGAGTTATGCAGCAGTGACTGAATTTCAATCTGTTACGAGAGAGACTCATCATTCACTGGTTGGAAGCTCTGAGCAGAAATAACTCAAACACAGGGTGCACCATGCAGATGACTGCTGCAGCAACCTGTAGAAACCTCTGGGCCCACATTTTCACATACAATTCTCTGATGGAACACTTTTAACCTCAGCCCATATGCCTTAAATCAGTCTCTCAAACCCTTTTGGAAAAGAACATTCAGAGGGGAATTTTTCTTGACAGAGGACTTCCAATGCCATGGATGGTTTTAGTAAAATTTCAGAACCATACTCTTCATGGTGTTGTCTGTAGGCATGTCCTGGAAATTCCCTCCCTTTTAAAGCTACAGATTTTTTTGGAAGGAGTTTGAGGTCTGGCTGCTCAGTTTTCAAAATCATGCTAACAGAGGCTGCTGCAAACACACCTGTGGCTGTCCAGCCAGCCTTCCCTGTTTGTGCTGGGTCTGGCAGGGATGGAGGTGAATTCCCTTTAGTAGAAGCTCATAAATTGCTGAGGTTTTGGGTTGTGGCTGGACTGATGCTGTCGAGGTTTTTTCTCTATGTGTCTCCCCTGCCCCCACAGTGAGTAGGTTGTAGGATTTTAGGGGATGACCAATGCTGGCCAAAGGATTTTCCGCAGAATGTGTTGTCATGCCCAGCAATAAAATCTTGGGTAGGGGAAGGTGGACTGGGGGTTTTGTCCCACAACTGGCTTAAAGCTTTCCCTGACACTGGTATTTATTAGGCTCAGTGAACACAAATGAATGAATAAATACTGTTGTGAAGCTGTGACAACCCAGGCAGTCTGAAACATTTTAGAATTGGTAATTTGTAAAAAGCTAGTATAGAAAAAGAGTTGTACCATATTTGATCCCTGCAACGGGATTTCATCCAACATTTTACTTTTTATCCAGTGATCAGGTCATGGCACCATGCAGTTGCTGCCAGTCTCCACTGGGACCATCTCCATCATTCTTTTAAGTTCTTTCTGAAGCCCCTGCTCCAGATTAGCTTCATCTTTCACCTATTAAACTGTCGAGTCCTGTCAACACAGCTGAGGATCACCCTGGGAATGTGGTGCCAAAACAAATCTTTGTTTTTCTTTGCTGTGAGTACCATCACTAAAATTGAAACCTGTTTCACTTCTGTTAAGTGAGGTAATGGACGACCAGCAATGGATTTGAATGCTGCCCTGCACGCAGTTAACTGTAGATTGCTCTAACCTTGTTTTTCCCACTGGCCACAGCAGTCCTTGACACAGATTTGCCACCTTCTTTTCCTGGATGAGGAATTAAAATCCTCCTCAAAGAACCACATCACTTTCCCTGCTTGATGCCTCTCTTCTGCAGTGTGTAATATCCACTTGTATCATCTCTCTGACCATCCAGGGCTGTCTCACTCCATCCTTTGACCTCTTAATCATTTCTGGAATCATCTCTGTGTTTTCATTTGTGCTGCCATTTGGGAGAAGCTATTCATGATGTTGTCCTCTGAAGTGTCTGGCTGGTGGAGATGGACAAGATGACTTCTGGAGGTCCCCTCCAACCTCAGCCTTTCTGTGATTCCACTTGGAAGAGCTATCCTTGACCCCTCATCCAGTATTTTTCAGTATTAGCTATGTATAATTAGAGCTGACTGCCCATTTTAGTTAAGCACTAGTCCTATCTCATCATTAATTACTGTAGCACTATAAAAGGGGAATTATCTAGATGTGAGCACCATTTGCCTAAATAAGCTGTCACATTTCCCTCTAATTATTTTATTGTATTTGGATTACAAATGCCCTAGGATGAGGAGTTTACTTATTATTCCTGTTTGGAAAACATTTCATATATTAGCACGACCATTAAGAAACTTGCAGTAAATAATTTTTGGGTGCAGTGACACCATCATCTCATAGCTATGGCCTTCCAGAGGAATGCTGCTGCACATTTGCAGGTGGTGTCCATTGTATTCACATGCTGACACATTCTGGAAAGCCAGAATGAAACCTCAGCCCGAATTGAGGCTGAAGTTCTGCATGTGCACTGTCACCCATCCTGCTGTCACCAAAAAAACTGCTCCAGACCATGGGGGCATATTCAGACTCTGACTTCAGGTGCTGCCAAAAGGATTTCCAGAGCTAACAGAGGCTGATGTGCACTTTGGCAGGTGGCAGTTTCCTCTTCAGTCCCTGGATATTTGAAAAATTGTTGTGGTAATGAAGATGTGGTTAATGTATGTATCCTACCTTCATAATAATTTGTGTGTCCTACCTTAACGTTTTTGACAGTAAAAATGGTGGGGTCTCATTTAACCTGAAAAAAAGAAAGAAGAATTATTATCGATCTCTGAACTGCTGATTAGTCCCTGTAATAGTCAAGATGTTTAAGCAGCAACATAGAACAACAATAGAAGCATAACTGTACTTAGAAATACAGGCTTGAAGGCTGTGCTGTTGACCTTCCCTGTGTTCAGTAACTGTACTTCAAAAGGATGAGGATACTTTAAACTTGTTCACTGAGAGAGTGAATAGAGTCATGGTGTCTGTAGGTGATCAGTTGCAATCTGAATATTCTCTATCCTGTGTGTATTCTGTAGAATATATATAGTAATCTGTAAATATGTGAACACAACTTTTTAAAAAAACGATTTTCCTTCCTTTCTGAACTTAACAAGCAATATTAAAACCAATTCTGTCTTGTGACTAAATTAATTTTTAAGGGAGCCCTTTATTAATAAAGTCTTCGGAGGGATGCTAGGATTTAACACAATTCTTAGTTGCAGGCATAATGCTGAAGAAAACTTGAATTATCCTTTGGCTCTTGTACGAACAGTGAATCCCAGACAACTTCTAGAGCATGACCTTTACCAGAGTGCAATCAGTGTTGCCAAGGAGAGTTCAAGGGTGAGCATTTGCAAATAGGGCAGAGGAAAATTCTCTTTCATCTCACCTAGGCAGTTTGCAATGGAGACATATGGAAGAATTTCAGCCCAAAAAAATCCTTTTCAGCAGCACCCTTGTATTTGTGGAAGGACCAGTTTAAGCCCAGAGTTACAGATTCATTGGATTTACAGACACAGCAATTGCAATGCAAACAGCATGCGTCTTACCTCATTGAAAAAAGCAGTTTTGAATGCTGTGTGATCCAGTTGGTCTATCAAGGGAAAGCTGAAACTCCTCCCTTTTCATGTTGTTTAGTTTCTGTGCATTGTGCTGGAGCAGTCAGCAGAGAATCTACCACCAGAGAAGGAGTGGGGGTTTAAAGCAAGAGACTAAATCTTGAATGGAAGGTCTTTCAGAAAACTGTGAATTAGTACAGAAAGAGATCCTGTGAACAAACTGCTGTCTTCTTTAAGGAAAAGTTAAATTCTGGCTCACTCTGATTGTCCCCATGATTTGTTGTGGCTGCATAAATGTTTTGTGAGAATCAGCAGAAGGCTGGTGTTTCTCCAATAACTTGTAGTAAATATAAATATTCTCAACCTCTCTCTCTTCCTCTCTCAGTGACAGATGAATTCAACAAGACTGAATATAAGTCTTTGCAAATCTCGTTCTAGTACACAGAGATATTTTTCCTTTTCTATTCCTCTCTCAGCTCTGAAAACACAGCCTCCTTGTGGACAAGAGCTTTGGGTAGTTTCTGACATTTTCTGATGTTTTTAATATCTGAATGAATCTCTGTGGTCACACAGACCTTCTCAGAATGAAAATCTGACAGTTTTCAGGTGGGACCGATAGTTTTCATCCCGAAAAGGAATCTGGGGGAGCATGGACAGACTGGAATGGTGGAGCTTAAGCTTAGGAGCAGTGAACACGAGCTGTGCTCAGTGCAAGTTCAAGTGGAAAACAAGGCTCTGTCTGGAGGTGCTTTGGATTTGTGCAATATTTGTTCCACAACTGACCTCAATGTGCTCACTTGTTGCTCAGAGCACATCTCAGGGTTTGTGGTGCTCTGAAAAATTGTCCCACAGAACCCTGCTATTCTATAAACTAACCAACTTTTACACTTCATTCATACTGAATATTGCTGCAGTGGCAGCATGGCCTCTGGAGAGAGCAAGTTCAGCTAAAAAGGGACATTTGCCAGCCTGTTCCTGCCACTGCAAGTGGGAGAAAGCCAGGCAGTACTTCCTTCCACCTCATCTTTATCATTTGTAGGATGAATATAGATAGCCTGAAAGTGATGGTGTTGTAATTTAGTACTGGTCCACTTTGCTAGAAAGGTTGTTGTAGCTTTGCATGCTACCCACAACTTAAAGTGACAATAGCAGAATTTGTTTATCTGTGATGGTCAAACCCTTCAGGACATCCTCTAAAGCAGTACCAGATATGCTGCTTTACTTCTGTTTGTAGATTATTACCCCTTTCAGCAGTGATCATCAATCACTGGGTTTTCCTTAATGGTAGGGAATGAATGATAGCCAAAGGCAAGAGTGATTTGTCTTTCCTTAGCTTTGCATTTCACTTCCCTGTGCTGAACAAGTTGCATAGTTCATTCTGCTTCAATGTTGGCTCAGCCTTCTGCATAAAATGATCATGAGCAAAGTTTCACTTCAGAAAGAGTTTGAAGAAGTCATTTAGAAAAGACAGAATAGCATTTCTTGGTTTTTAAACCCTGCCAGTCCTCAGTAAATTTCTGTAGTTTTACAGAAATTCCAGGAAAAACTTTGAATTTTGGTTTTGGTTTTTGTTTTGTTTTGTTGGGTTTTTTATTTTTTTTCCCTGAATTTTGTTTTGTGTTTTGCCATTGATGAGTTACTGCTGGTTAATTACCCTGTCCCTGTCTTCATCTTCCCTCTGCCTTGATTTGTTACCTTTCTTTTCTGCTTCCCCTTATCTCCTTCTTCTCCCTTATCCTTGGTTTTTCTCCCCACCCACACACCTCAGGGCTCCCCAGCAGTAGGAGCCAGCAGCACCTCTCAGTTCTAGTCCTGTAATTCGTGTTGGCTGCACAAGTTCTGGGACAAAAAGCCCTTTGCACTGCATTTTTCATGCTGACAATGATATTTTTCAGGTAAGCACGGCATTCATCCACTGGGACATTTCAGAGCTGATGAACAAACCTTTTTTTGCAGCACATGCTAGTGCCCCATCCTATTTCATCAGCCACTGGAGAAAATAATTGTCCTCCTCAGATGTCTGCTCCTGATAAACTCTACTTATGGATCTGTGGACCTTTCCAGACAGAGCAGTAGGAAGATAAAACACAATTTTATCTGCTTCATTTGATGTGGTCCTGGATCCAGACTACCCTCCACAGACAATTCACTATTCCATATGTAAAATTCCAGCCACGTGCAGCAAGTTAGCTCTATTAAATTCATTACCATGCTGCAAACAGCAGATGGAAATACTGTTTTTTTATTATATTTTATATTTTATATTACTTTATATTTTATATATTTTATATGTAAAATATATTTTATGTATTTTATGTATTTTATGTATTTTATATTTTATTTATTATTTCTATTACTGCCCTTTTCAAGGGCAGTATTTCCTCACAGTAAAAATATTACTTTTTAGGAAATGAACCGAGGCCTGGATCTCAATCTTTATGTGGCCCTTGTCCTGTGTCACTGTCGTGGTGCAAACTCCAGTGCAGGGGCCACAAGGGCAGAATCCTCTGCTCTGTTTCCTGCCCAAGCAGGTATGACCAGGAGCCTTTATGACCATTCAACACAAATTATTGAAGTTATTTTGCTGATTACCAAAAGGGAGGTAAGAACACTCTTGAATTGCTGCAAGTTATTTGCCAGGAGCAAGAACATCCACAAATCCTGGGCTTTAGGATAACCAGGGGCATGTATGGGGTGGTGGCTGATCACACCTGATTGTGGATCTCTGGCTGGAAATTTAATCCTGTTATTTCTGAAAGACATTTCTACACCCCATTAAAGATTTTCAAAGTGCTGTGCAATGATACAGGGGTGTTTAAAAGTGTGCACGAGGATGCTGTGCTGTTGCCAACAGCATTTTCCTGGCCAGAATGATTTTTTTTCTTCCTCAGTGTGTTACATTTTATAGCTTGGTTCACTTTTTAAGGGCTCCTGGCACGTCCTTAAACTCTGGGCTCCATCCAGAAGAAGCAGCCAAAGTTAAGCTATGCCAAACCACAGCTACTGTGCTGTTGATTTGTTCATTTTTATTACAGGCACAAATTACAATATCTAGCAAGCAGTCGTTCCCTGACATTTGCAGCAGTGGCTGAGTTTCTCAGAGCCTTATTATTAAATAAAAATAATAATATTAGTCATAAAAAGTTCAGAAAAGCCTAAAGCAGGGTATTGGAACTTAGTACTACACAGAACTTAGATGTGATCTGAACTGGAATCTAAATTATGAATTTGGTTTTTTTCTTCTGCTTTTCTTAGGGAAGAGAGAACTTTGGAGGTTTTTTTTGGTTGGTTGGTTTGTTGGTTTGTTTGTTTGTTAGGTTTTCTTTGGGGGGGTGTGTGTGTTTTGTTGTTTTGGGGGTTTTTTGTTTTGTTTTGGGGGTGTGGTTTTTTGTTATTGTTTGTTTTGGGGTTTTGTTTGTTTGTTTGTTTTTACTGGTCTCCTTTTAAAAGCTCATGTTTCTTGTGTTTGGGAAGAATCAGCAATCCAATTTCCTCCTCTAGGATCTCACCACAAACTGTGTGTGTACATATATGGATATACACACACAAACACAAATATTTATATTTAAGCCAGACATTAAAATACTTGAAGCTGATTTACAGGATGTGTCCAAAGTATTGAAAAAAAGCCATGAGAATATTCTTGATTTCCCATGATTACATGGGTCTTATTCAGCTTTCTCTGGGTGTAGGGTGGGAGATAGCAGCAGCTTTTTAGTACATGCTACCAAAAATAAATTAGGATTTTCTTTGCATGGAGACACAGTGCTTAAAAGAGAAATTATCCCATGCATTTTGTGTCTCCACAAGTTCTCTGACTGAAAATATTTTGACTAAACCTTTGGGGTGTAGATGTGGTATTTCTTTTCAATCTCCTCTTGTGCTTTTTCTTCTCACTTGAGGGTTCATTGAAATATACATAAATTAGAGCAAGAGTTTGGTCAGGCTCTGGTTGCAAGAATAGAGAAGAGTCTTTCACAGAACTCTCTGTGACCTTTATTTTTCATTAGAAGGTAGCTAGATTTTAACAAACTCACACTCATTGTTTTAAATATTTCATCTCTTACTTGTTTCGTCTCCTACTTTAAAATATTATAGTCAAAATAGAGGTTTTTTTTTTTTTAGTCTAATGAGGTTTTCTGCTTCAGAAAAAGAGAAGTCGAATCTCTTATATCCCTAAAAGCAGTGAGGAATATTTTCAGGGTGATAAAGCTGGGTCTTTTTGAGAAAAGTGAAACTGAGAGCACCATCACATTTTCCTGTCATTTGTGGATCTTTTTAATGGGCAAAAATCCATTTTGACAGCGTTGTGTGCCAGCCTTTAGCCTGTGTAATTTCAGTCTTGCCTAAACTCTGTTTTCCTTGGAGGAATTGCCATTCCTCATCACTGGGAAAAGGGACAGAACCTTTCAGTGCTCTTAAAAACCTTCTGACTCTCCCAGGCAGCTTTTGAAAGAGGAAAGCAGAGTTGGTGCTTGTGCTGTGTGTGTGGATGCGTGATTTAACTTTTCAACACGCAAATATTTGCCAGCACATTTGGTTTCTGTGTTTGCAGAAGCTCCTCCTCCTGTGGGATCAGCTCATTCCTCCCCATTCCTCTGTAAGACATTAACTCTGCAAGAATGAATGAGGAGGTTTAATTTTATTTTTTTTCCCTGGGAAATGTTTCCTCATAGCTGGATGCTTATGTGAAAGAGCTATCCATGGAATGAAAAAAAACAAATAAAAATACAGTGAAAATCCAGACTCTTGCTCTTTTCCCAGAGGATGGGAAAGCGACTTAGCTTCACAAACATTTGCAAATCTGTTTTCTCATTATTAGTTTAGTCCATTGACCTCCTTAGTTTTTAGATGCCACTAATTGCAGACCTTGTGTGTATGTCTTGTATGGGAGGAGAGAGCAGCTGGGTAAAGAGGGGAAGAGAAGTTATCCAGCAAAAGAGAGTTTTAGCACAGGGAAATAAAGCTTAAGCCTGAGATGCAGGAGTTGAAGGGAGAAGAGAGTACAAAAACTCTATGTATATCTGAAAGGAAAAGATTAAACACAACGAATTCCACTGAGAGAAAAGCACTGCGAACTCAAACAAAATTTAAAATTTTAAAAAAATTTAAAAATTTTAAAAAAGCCATGAGAAGGAGTGAGAAAAGCTAAGGTCACAGTATAAATTACTTATCTCTTTCTGATTTCAAGAAAGAAGTGATTTACACTGTGTCGATCCACATGCTTCCAAAGAAGCCTTTAAACTGAAATTCTTTCATGGATTTTTTGACTGTTAAATGAAGAACAGGGAAGGTGCTGATAGGAATGGCAGCAGGGACTATTCCAGCTGCCTCTTTTTAATGTTTTTCTGTGCTAATTTTACAGGCACATTGGAACTGGGTCATGAGTCCACAAGTCATTCACTATCCCCAGTGCCAGCTAGTCCTGAGTATTTTATTGTTGACAACACTTTTGGTTGATTTTAAGTTCTTTCCCCTTACCAGACTCTAGTCTGTCAAAATCTCGGAAGATAAAGCTGTGCCTGCTTAGCACACTTAAAAAATAAAACCAGAAATTTTTTTTTACTTTATACGTAGGATTTTTCTCTCCTTTTTGAAGAAGAGGAAAGAACAGAGTGACATAGATGAGGATTATAGTTTGTTTTATGGTATAATCTTCTCATTAGTAGGTATAACATCCAGTTCACTTCTCTTCTCAACATTTTTAAAAATCAAATATCCGTCTCAGAGAAAGCCATTACTGCTTGCTGATGAGTAGCTTTTGCAATTCTTGGCAATGGGTAAGAAATTGATAAGTGTGCTATGCCTGCTGTAGTCCTCAAGACAGACTATGGCAGGTAAAAATTTCTGTCTAAATTACAAATTTTAAAAAACTATGAAAATTTTAAGAGTACCATTAGGAAAAAGTCTTTGTCCCACAGCAGTAACCACTCACTATTTTGTGTGGTTTGTTTGGGTTTGTTTTGATAAGTTACCTGGCACAATTAGTTTTTCTGGTGAAATTGCCATAATTCCCCTTACCATTCATCATATTCTGTTTATGTTTAAAAACATAATTCTCTGCTGCTGGATGTTATGCTGTCACACAGGTACAGGTGAGCTTCACACACCAGGAAGTCTCTCTGTTTGCTGGAATGCATCTTCTGTGACATCAATTTAAATACTACTACTACTACTACTACTAATAATAATAATAATAGTAGTAGTAGTAAAAAAAAAGAGGTAAATAACTTCACATTTCTTTCAATTTTGTGTCTTGGAGCTGACATGCAGCCCTTTGTGTGGCATGAGAGATAACCTTACTTGATGCTGGAGGAACAGGAGGGTATCACAGATTGGGAGGCTTTGGGGGTGAATTATGGACAGGTAAGAAAAACCACAGTGGAGAGGCTGAGAGAAAGCAGAGAGGACCAGTTTTAATTTGCTCTTGGGTTGTCTAGCACAGCTTGTTCTGTTGGGGTGGTGTTACCTGCACAGTTTTGGTGTCAAATTTTGGATGTGAGGTGACTGTGCAAAACACCCAGTGGTGGAAGGGTTTTATTTTATTTTATTTTATTTTATTTTATTTTATTTTATTTTATTTTATTTTATTTTATTTTATTATTTCATTTTATTTCATTTTATTTCACTCTATTATTTTATTTTCCCTTCATTATTCTCTTTTCTTGGTAGGAAGGAAAATAACCCATCTCTGCAGACAGTGCTGCCAGAGATGCACTTACTCTCTGGGACAGAGAATGCTGCATTTGCCTTTGGCCTTTTTATAGCACTCTTTCTGGCCATGCAGTTTTCTTAATGGAGTCATGTGCCTGATCCTTTTAGCTGAAAGAAACATTTCAGCATTAATGGCTAAGAAGGAGTTAGGGCTCTGTGTGTGCAAGAGAGGACCTCAGGAATCTTGTGTAAATGCCCAGGTGGTTTTGGCTCTGCTGAAAGGATGAGAAGACTGCAAGGATGGAAAAGGAAAACAATATTTTCTAGCATATAATGAAATATAACAAGACTGCAGCTAACTTGTGGTCCCTTTGTGTGGGTTCTTATTTGATTTATTTATTTTTTAATGCAAACATAAAGTAGGCATGGAAAAAGGAGGATGAAAGTGCTCAGGTCTATCAGTTCTCTCCTTCCATGGTCACCTTTTTAATCATTGAGCTGTTAATGCATCTGTGAGCTAGAAGTGGTAGAAAAAGGTTATAGAGCAGCCAGCTCTTTCAAAATCATGACTATTTAGAGAAGCGATGCATTTCACAATGAAATAGTTTTTCTCCAGGTACATTTCCCCAAATTTTTAATTTACAAAGCCATGTGGAGAAATTAAAAAAAAAAAAAAAAAAAAAAAAAGAAAGAGTTATCAGGGATACGTTTTTGCTTTGGAACTGCCTTCCAAAAGTGCACAGGGAGCTAAAGCACAGGAATTGTCATTCTGGGTTTGGAGGAAAAGAATTAAAATATATCCAGGGTGAAGTCTGCTTCTTCATTTTCCTTTGCACACGTTGGTTTTCAGATGTTGATGTTTGTGACTGGGGTTTGGAGAGGAAAGGATTTGTACACAGGATTTGTATTTTTGTTCTTTTAAAACTTCCCTATATGAAAGATAATTACTTCACACAGTCTACTAAGATGTGTGGGAGAGAACAGGAATATGTTTCTGGGAGTGGAAAATGCTCCTTTTTTAGGCATGCTAAGCTTTGAAATCTTGTGAAGTTTTCATGCTAGATGTGACAAAATAACGTGAAAGTAAATATAGTAGCTTTAAAAAGCAGAAATCACGGCTACTGATAACTGTGCAACATTTGAAATGTGATTTTGAAACTGAAAGCTGAAGACCAGAGACACAAATCATAGGGATGGATAATCTGAAGTACATTTGGATATATCATCTAATTATTGTATTTTAAAGGTTCCTGAAGCTTTTCTTCCAGAGGAAAATGGGAGAAAAGTTAGGAGAAGATGGGTTTGAATTTTGTACAGTGAACAATTATTTATGTGCTCATGACAGGAGTAGAATTCTTTATTTGGCCCTATAATCTCAAGAAAACGAGAATGGGGGCCATACGGGGTGTCTTCAAAGTAATAGAAAAGTAAATGAAGTGTTGGTGTTCGTGCAGAGTCAGTGTGAATGAATGGCTAAAGATACAAACTCAATTCTGAATATGTATGGGATGGTCATAAAAGTCTCACAAATGCATTGCACCCGGTTTTGTTAAATAATTGAACACATGCTGTGGGGCTGAACCACTAAAAGCTCTGTGTGAGTACTTGGAATTCAGCTGGTGGGAGAAGCAGCCCTTGGAAGGCAGCCCTTGTCCACAGGGATTTCTCAAGCAGCTTGCCTATGTTTGGCCAACCAGATCTCCCTAAACAAATAATCTTCTGATTTTATTACTGCCATGAGTTTAGAGAAGCTGCTTGTTATAATCAAATGGGCTCTGAGTGCCTGGTGCTTTCTTTTGCATCACACAACTGAATGCCCTTCTGCTTCTGCAGAATTGAATTCTGGTAAAGCAAAATGTTCATGGAGAGAGACACTGAAAAGCTTAAAGTCATCTCTTAGCTTTCACCTAAGTTGTGGTTCAAAAAAACCATGCTGCCTGTAGATGCTGATGCTATTTTGGAACTGCATTGTAATTCCCAAGCAAACTCAGATAAAATAAAACTGTCTGCCAGCTTTTCTTGCATTAAAGCTTTAATAGAAAGGGGGTGGCCAGCTGAGCCAGAGATCTGCCCCCACAGCCTTCTGCTTCAGTCACTTTGAGCTTGCCAGGGTAATGCATCTCGTGGAAAGCCTCTTTTCCATCTGGTCTAATGATACGTTAATCTATAACAAAGCATTAATTCCCAGAGCCTTGAAATACTGTCCCTTGTGCCTGTGGCATCATGATTGACTGGGTGGATTTTGGAGCAGCAAGCAGCTACATGTGTGGATGGTTATACATGACTGAATGATGAGCTAAATATTATTTTCTTGAAATCTCTGTCCTGCTGTAGTGTTGTGGCTACTAACCTGTGGTGTAGGTACAGCATAACTTTAATTTTCACATCCTGTAGCCTCACCTGAACTGTTGGAAAGGCTGCTGAGCATGCCTCAGGACTGGTGTGAGGAATTTCTGGCTGACTTGGGTTTTGAGATGCTGAAGGCAAGATTAGCCACCCCATATTTGACACAAAATAGCTGAATATCAAGTGAAGAATCAGAGAGAAATAACTTAATAATAATTTTGTCATCTGGCACAAAGGAGCGGAGTTTAATTGCTGTAAATTCTGTTTCTTAGAATGATTAGCATCTCTAATTAGTAGTTTTGTAAACTGGATTCCCAAGCCAGTTCTGCAAACATGCAGAATATTTGGTCTTGCCAAGAACCTACTGAGCTGGACCTTTTTCAAAGCAGTGGGATGATGACAGCCAATACAACAGCCAGGAAATCTTGACCCTACTGAATTCAGTGGCAAACTTGTCCTAAAAATCTGGATTCAGTTCATCTTAGGTGCTGGATCAGAGCCCCTGAGAGTTGCTGGAAGGTTCCTGGTGGGATCTGTGCTGAGAAAGTCAGCAGGACAGGATGGGTTCCTTTTCTTCTTTCCTCTGCTTATGCTGCACTATTGGATTTGCATCTGGCTGAACTCCCTCATGATGAGCCTGCCTCCCTGGGCTTGGTTCCTGTCACAAACTCTACAAAGACCTGGGGTTTTTCCCTCAGTGTGGAGCCTTAGAGAACAGCTGTCCTTGTTTTTCAAGTGTCATGAGTCTGGTGCTGCTCTTGGGTCAGTCCAACAGAACAAGGACCAAGCTGCCAGGCCCCATTAATAAATAACTAGCCCCCATTATTTCCATATTTGGAAATAAATTGATTTATTTCCAAATAAATTTTGCAAGAAAGCAACTCTGCTGTACTGTATCCTGATTTCTTATTTGGTGCCTACAGATGCAATTACTTAAAAATTTAAGGCCTAAAATTAAAAATAGCATTCTTTCTGTTAACTTCAGCCCTTGCAGAAAATTAGTAAATACTTACATATGCAATTGGGTCAAACATTCCAGAGACTATCTATATTTTAATTTATTTTTTTTTTCAAGAGAATAAAATAAAGCAAAATACATTATAAATTTGTGCTTGGCAGAAGGAGAGAAGCACTGGATTATACCAGACACAGGTTTAAGAATAAAATACTGCTAGATACTGTAAATATCCTAAATTTAGTATTACAGTACTAGTATTAAGATTGTGTGTACAATACCCAGACTTTACCCACAGCCAATGCACATTTTACTCTCAACACACCCTAAAATCCACTAAACTTGTACACACAGAAAGCCTCCCAAAATAGGAGGAAGTCAACTCCTTGAAAATACATAATTCTTCTTAATAAGATGACCACTAAGATGCAATTCTTATCACTGGTGGGATAAACGCTATTACTCCTTATCATATATAAAAAGGAAAATATGTGATCAGCTATAGCCCAGGTTAACTGCTTTGTCTGCTTTTTAAGCATGCAGACAGGCATGCAAACCCAAAATGCTTTATGGCTTCATAAAACCTAGCATGAGGTGACTCCAGGAAAGTCTTCTACAATTGAAATTAATTAGAAACTTGGTGCAACAGTCAGCTCTCCAGGTTATCCTGAGTTTTCCAGAAAAGCCTACCTTCTAAAAAAAATTGCATTAACATAGGCATCACTGTAACATGACCAAAAGTCATAGTTTTGCATCACATTTTTCATCACAATTTAACTGTAAGTGCTTTTAAGAAGCACTGAAAGTGGAGCACAAAACTCAGTCTGGCTTGACAAAACTGCCTTTCTTGCTCTGCTACTCCTTTAGCTGAAGCACAATGTGAATTTCCACCGAGTGAGATGCCAGGCAGTGGGGGAGGATGTGTTGTAAAGAGAGGTCCAGGGGATCAGTGAGAAAATGCCCCTGGCTGTGCTCAAGTCCCACCTGCAGGTCTTTGCACTCAGCAGCCCTATAAACTCTGGGATAATCAGCACAGACAGCTTGGACAATGTGTGCTGATCCCCAGACTGAGCAAAAGATTGTGGCAGCTGATGAGAAATGTTAAATTTCGTGGGAATTTCTTCCCCTGTAAATGTTTCTCTGTGGTTACATGGCCAAGGAGCTCTGTGATAACTATGATAAATTATTATCTGAATCTATTATTAACTCAGTCTTACTCAGAATAAAGGTATTTTTCACAGCAGCATTATTTAAGAAAGCCCCACAATGCAGAAAATAAGAAGTTCCATGGATCTGGGATTTATCCTTTGGAGTAATTAACAGCTCACTGAACTGAGGATTTCAGCCTCTGTTCTTTGTGGAAAAATAATAAAATTGGTAATAGTTGCCATTCATTTTTATTTAATGGAGTGGTGAAGCTTTTTTAAATTTTTTCGTTAGCAGAACCAGGAAATTAACAATCTTGTTAATGTGTTCTGCTCTAAGATGTTGGTTGTCATTGCAACGCTGCTCTGCCAAGGACAAAGGAATTGAAAATAACTTTGGATAATGTAGTCTATAAATTACTTTCACCTGAAGAGTTAGTGTATTCCTGTGCTGAGCAGATCCTAGAAAAATGAATGTTAATTAACTGACTGGTAGACATTTGTTTCAAAGAAAAAAAATTATGAGTAGGAAAAAATGTTATTAAGAGAGAACAGAGATATCATCTACTTTTAATTATTCAACAATATTTTGTAGGGATGAATCATTGCTGGCACTGCTAAAGCAGAGACAAAATATTTAGTCTAACACTCTGTTAAAAAAACCCTAAATGCTCACGACAGATCTTGGATGCTTTTACTTTGATTCATACAGATCTTTACTTAGTTTTATTTTGTGGAATCACACAGATCCACAGAATGAATTAGGTTGGAAAAGAGCTCTGAATCCAACCTGTCAACCAGAGCAGAGCACTCGGTGCCACGTCCAGTCATTCCCTGAATCCCTCCAGGGATGGGGACTCCTCCCTGGGCATCCCCTTCCCATGCCCAATCACCCCTTGTTGAAGAAATTCTTCTTCATGTCCCACCTGAACCTCCCCTGCTGCAGTTTGGACTAAGCTGTGGAAGCAGAGTGAGCAGACTTTTTGTTTGTTTGTTTGTTTTTTAAACCTGTTTTAAGGGTTTTTTTAAAATATTAAATTAATCTGGTTCTACTTGTAACACGAAGCTGCTGAATTTTGAGGACAAAACTTCCATGTCCAACTGCTATGGCTTTGTGTAGAGAAGCACATTGGCTTGGATAGAGCACACTGACTCTGACAAACTCTTTTACTTCCATTCAGTTTCACTGATTTTTTTTTTTTTTTTTTTTAATATTAGCTGTTCTGTGGGAGATGTGGAAACATATCGTGCCCTGGGGGCAGTCTCTGCAAGACTGGGGACTGATAGAATGTGGGGAAATAGTCAAAGCCATGAAATAAATCTGAGGTTCATGAGGCCTCCCACAGGACCTTGATAAACTGCTGCTCAACTCTTGGGTGTCCTTTTAGCAGGAATAATTTTAAAAGGTAGAAGCCATGCTTTTCTTCTTGGTATAAGGTAGCAGTGGAGATGGCTGCCGGGATTTTTATCTGCTAGATAGAGATGACCAATCGTTGTTTTTTTTAAATTATTCTGTCACGTTTATATTAGGCTGTCTAAACTTTACAGCAAGTGCTGTAAGACCACTGAGCAAGTGTTAAAAAATTAACACATAAAATTTGCAAATGTGTCTCTGTGATAAAATACACAGAGGGAAAAAACCACTAGCAAAAGAAAACTCTTTTTCTTTCTGGTTTGGTGATGACAGTTGTGATGAATAGGCAAATTTTGCAGAAGGTTAACCAAAGGATACAGGCAACTGGCATAAAGCTTTTATTGACTGTGATATTTATTAGGATGTGACAGTACACACAAATGAGTAAGTACTGTTGTGAAGCTGTTACAACTCAGGCAGTCTGAAGCTTTTTAGAATTGGTGTTTTATAAAAAGCTAGTGCAGAAAGAAATTGGCCATGTTTCACTCCTTCAATGGGATTTCATCCAATTTTCCCTTTTATCCAATGATCAGGTCATGGCACCATGCAGTGGCTGCCAGTGTCCACTGGGACTATCTCCATCATTCTTTTTATTTCTCTCTGAAGCTCAGATTACCTTCAACTTTCACCTATTAAACTGTTGAGTAAACAGCTCAGGATCACCCTGGTCACTTCTGGGGATAAGGGCAGGAGGTTGATGGTGCTGCAGGGCTGCAGTTCAGCTCTTTCTGCATTTCCTCATTTTTGCAGACCTGGGATCCCTGCTGGCTGGTGTGCAATTCAGAGAGGTTTAAAGCTGCACTCTCAGAATGGTGGCTGCTTTGGGGTGCTGACCCACAGCCTGGTGTGCCTTTACTGGTGCTTTACCCTTCCATTAAGCCATCATCAGTGACACCATGGAAGAAGAAATAATCCAAGATGTTTAGATTGCAGGTGAAGTGCAGTAGATTTCTTTTTTTTTTTTCTTTTCTTTCTTTTTTGATGTCTTTTTTTTTTTTTTTTTTTTTGTCATCAAGTCTGGGTTCTGCTGTCCCAGTTCTCATTGTAATCAGTGCTGTACCTCAAAGAAAGAGAGCATGAGGCAGAGTCAGAGCTACAATAGCCTGCAATCCTTTTTTATCCACGTGGTTGTTCCTACCTCTGTGTGAGCTGGGTGCTTTACAAGCCTCCCTGGGCTGAGCACTGGGGAGATTACTTTTCTCCAAACTAGCTTATGGTTTAGGTAATTGGTTTTCTGAGGACTTAAAAAATAAAAATTGTAAATCTGACATAGGGTCAGTGTTGGTTCTTTGCTTATCTGCTCTAGGCTGTTTATGAGAAGCATCAAATGCATTTATCTCTGAAACGCTTGGAAATAAAACCATGTAGCATTTCATGGCTGCAGCTGGAATATAAAGGCCTTGTTTAAGCCCGTGGTATCTTCACATGAGGACAGGTTTATACCTTCATCTTCTGGGCTCTTTGAAGCCCCAGTTTAAGTCCTTAAGGTCTCTATGAAACAGACTAAAATACCTTTTTCCCGTGGGTGCCACTGGAGACCTTATGAACTTTATGTCACAGAGATCCTCAGGATCCCTGCTCCTTCCTAAGGTGAACTGTGCCATGTCTGAGGGGGCTGGTGCAGCAGAGGAGTTATTAAATCAGTGTCAATGGGAGTATCCAGAAGAGCAGAATAAGCTTTGTTTTCTAGGACCAGCCCACGGACACAATCACAAGCTAGAAATTGAATCCCACCTCTCTTTTCTCCTCCTGGCAAATTGCAGGTCCGCTTTCTCACAGCTGCTGAAGTTGTCTTTTCTCTGACTTAGTGCATGCACCTGTGCCAAAACAGGCAGAAAAATGAATCTCCACATTCCTGCCCTCCTTCTACTTGTGCCTGTAACCTTCCAATCCATGCAGCTCAATTGCTGCACAAAAGGATAGTTTCCCTTGCAGCAGCTTATTTTAAATTTAGACATGCTCTGAAACCCAGGAGATCAAAGTACATTCAACAGCACAAGAGGAACTGATCCATAACAGAGCCCTTAAAGCCAGCTCCTTGCCTGTAAGCTGATTTTGCTGTGCAGCAATGGTTGGTGGCTCACTTTTTGTGACTACAGGATTCTGTGACAATCCTGCTTTTAAGGATGCATTTTGGGCTGGGAGTAATTATCAGTTTCGAGGCTGATGTGGGCTTTCAGCTGTGTCACACAGCACAGAGTTAATTTCTAGTTGATGTTTGACTGCCTGCTATTCAGCTGTGTGCTGTTTGACTGACAATATGGACAGCCAGGGGTTTATAAAGACTGAAAAAACTGCAGTGGAGAACAACTGGAAATACTTCACTGGATGTTGCTGCTGTAATTAGGCACTGCTACCACTAAGGTTTGGAAATTAGAGACAGCTCTCTCAGTTCTTTGAAATATTTTATACATGTACAGGTTGCTTGTGCTTACTGGCTGTCAACCCACTCGAACAGATTCCAGACAGAGTTTGATTTAAAAGCTTCTCTCAAGTAAATCAAATTAAATAATGAAATATCAAATGGAAAAATTAAAAAAAAATAAAATATAAAAAAGAGAGTGATTTTGGGTCAATTTTCCCATGTTTTGTATAAATCTGTGTTAAAGCCAGGTGACACAAGGGCATTTCCAGCCCAGCTGACTTGGGTTGTGGCTGCTAGACCCTCGCCCTTTGCCTGTTCACACTTTGTTAGGAGCACAACCTGCTCAGGGGTGTGCAAGAATGCCTTTTTTCTCTCCTCCCTGAACACTCAAAGGCAATGAATCTGTTGCCACCTCCCGTTTGCACACATAAAAAAAACCACCCCCAAAGTCCAAGTGAGATTTTCTACCACCTGGATTCCCTCGCCTCCCCCAGTGCTGGCCTGTTGCAATAAATTGCTTTTGTTGATCATTAATTAGGCTTCTGTTGTTTCGCTTTTGACAAAAGACAAGGGTGCTCTGTCCTGGGCCGAGGTTGTTCAGTATTTTGGGGCTGTTTTGTTTATTTCAGTCCTGCTTGGCAGCTGAGAGCTGATGGCTCTGTGCAATGAGACAGATAGTCTGAGTTTCTGGGAACTCTTGGTCACAAATTCCTAGCCACAATTGATTTATCCTCTGTCTGTATCAGCAGCCAGGAGTGTAATGTGCTTGAAACAGATACTGGCTGTCAGAAAGGACAGATCTCACAAATATTGGAAGCAAATATGTGGTTTAATTATTGCAGTTCTTATATGGGACTGTTCAGCTTTGGGGATGATCTGCACTGAGTAGGGGTTTAAACAAACCTTTGGCTTACTTTAAAAGAATTTTTGTCACTCTTTTAACTCACTGCTCTTCATTAGGGCTACAAATACGTTGTATGCCTGGAGGATGTTACAAAGACAAGTATGCCATGAGTGTTAAGATCTATTTTATAGAATGATGGGATATCAGGGATTCATTCTGCTTCCACAGCTGTGTTAGGAGATAAACCAGGAGTTAAAAAGGAAGGAGAGCTGCTGGAGGATGTCAGCTTCCTTAGAAAAACACTGGGGATTCATTTGATGGAAAAATTGAACAAATTTAAGGATCGGTATGACTAGCTGAGAACAATGCCCAGATGGCATGGAGAATGTAATTAACCTTTGGCAAATGCAGCAGTCTGAAAATGATCATACAAAAATTCACTAAGATTCACTAGTTCATTAAGACGTTTGTACATAAACTGATCAGTTTTTCAACTTCAGCCTCAATGTTATTGTAAAATCCTTGTGGACGTGTTTTAATACTTTTTAATCAAAGACACAAACACACCCACTTAAAATCTCAGTAGTCCATGGCAAGGAAGGTAAAAGTGATGAAGATAGCCTAACATAAAACAAAAAATGATTGAATCTTACTTGTCCAATTTACAGGGTGAAAAATGATTTTTCCAGCAATAGGCAGAAGCTAGGAGACATGGTACTTAACGAGGAAATTTGTTTCAGTGCTTTTCTCTAACAAGGTGTAATTTCTTTCTGACCTGACAGGCTGCTAAACCTTGGGATGCCATTAAACTGGTAATGAAGTGCCATGCTAAAAATAGTCTTTCTGCTTTCTTTCTGGTTGCCAGAACCAGCAGAATCGTCTGTATACTCAATTTACCACTCTGTGTGTGAGACATCTCTGTGTGGATGCCTCCAGGGAGGAGGAGTGTCATCTTTTCCCTGTCACAGAGCAGAGCTCCGTGCCCATCAGGTGCTAAACAGGCAGACAGAACTGGGAGCTGGGCATTTGCTCCTGTGTGTTTGCTCACCAGGTCTGGATTATCATGTACTGTGCTGTGAAAGCTCAGTTCTGAGCATTAACTGAACCAAGGAAAGTGCTCTTCGTGGAAAATGTGGTGTGCTGGTTTATTCTACTAAATAGCAGAATGCTTTTGAAACCAGGATCCTCAAACTTTACATTTCGTGGGCTGTGTAAATATAAATTGCTCTTGATTAAGAGACGGAGCTGGAGTACATAGCTAAGGGTGTTTTTTAGGACTGTTAAGGTTTCCATTTTCAGGTTTCATTGGTAATTGTTTCTACCTAAGCTCTCCTCAATTGCTGCTGCAGCCATAAGTGTCAAGATGGAAGGTGAGTGAACAGATTCTAGAAATTTCCACAGCCCTACAGTGAGGTAAGGCTGGCTGAACTCTGGGGTTTAGAGCAGTGGAGGGGACAGAAACCCACAGAATCTGCATGGTGTAAGACAGAAATCAATCAAGAGTTTGTGGAAAACCTACATCCTAAACTTCCAGCAGGGTTTTCCTTTTTACCTGCCTCAGCAGCAGGCAATGGCAGGAGGGCAAGTCTTGGAAGAGAATCTTTTAGTTACTTGTTTACTAAGAAAGAATAATTTTTTTTTGAGGATGAAATGGGCTGGTAAAACACATTGCTGAAAGCAAGTACTTTATCTTACTTTTTACTTCTGGCTGCTCACTGCATCTCCAGAAACCCCAGAATTTTGCAGCCCCCAGGGTAAAACTTGGAGCTCTTTAGTTACTTTGCCCTTTGGCAACAACTAACTTCACACAGATTCTTCTGCAACAGAGCCAATGTGCTCAGACAAATTTTAGCCTTTCCACACTTCTGGATGATTTTTTTTTTGTGCCATTGGCGATGTCTTACAATGTGCAAAGTGATACAAAGATGCACAAACATTTTGATGAGGCAACAGCAAATCCCTAATTAAAGATTCTGCTTTAAAAGTGTGGTTGAAGGAATATCACAATCATCATGTTCTCAGACCTAGTGGAACTTGGCCCTGGTGTTTGGGGCAACTCCAGGTACCAGCCTGGGGAAAGGAAGGTTTCAGGGTGACCTAATTGTGACCTTTTTGATGCAGAAGGGGGGCTACAGGAAAGATGCACAGATATTTTATAAGGGTCTGGAACCACAGGAAAGGGTTAATGGTTTCAAACTAAAGGAGAATAGGTTAAGCTCAGATATCAGGGAGAATTTTTTTCCTGTGAGGCTGGGCAGGGCTGGCACAGGGTGCCCAGAGCAGCTGTGGCTGCCCCTGGATCCCTGGCAGTGCCCAAGGCCAGGTTGGACATTGGGGCTGGGAGCAGCCTGGGACACTGGAAGGTGTCCCTGCCATGGCAGGGGTGGCACTGGATGAGCTTTCAGGTCCCTTCCTACCCAAACCATCCTCTGATTCTGATACACAAAGCACCACTAAGCAGCAATCATGTTGTGGCCCATAGATGCGGTTTCTGGATTACAAATACTCAGATTCTTAGAAAGGATTAGTAATTCTCTGGCAGTGAAAACGAATAGCAGAGCTTGCTAAATCACACTATAGAAATCTATGAAATTTCTTGCAGGTCAAATTACACAATACTATATTTTTTTAGCATTAGTCTGGCTCACTGCTATCCTGCAAAGTTGTAATAGTCCTACACCAAGCTTGTCTTGTGTATGCAAGAAAATCTGCATGTCATGGTTGATTTCAGTGCAGAAGTCACAGTAACACACAGAATAAAGTCCCAGCTGAGATCAGCTCAAACCTACTCCAGACTTCCATTGCCTTTATTTCTCACAGAAATAAAGCTAATACCTAGTTCACTTCTAACTCTTGTTATTTTTCTTGTTGGTATTTCTGTTAGATTTGATAAGGACAATAATGTTGTCCATTCAAATTTTACCTCTGCCATTCTGATTTAGTTCTGTCTTGTAGTTTTGATTCACTAGTGCAGCATTTCAGTCAGTAATTTGCTTGAAGATTACCAAAGAGCAGTTGAATTTCAGGTCTGCACGTCAGATCTGATTTGTTTGACCAATGCCAACTTCGTGTGACAATGACTAAAAACATTCTTGGTGTGCTTGTTACTGGAAGAAATGGAGCTGTTCAGTCCCCACAGCATACAGTTTTATATAAAACATCACATACCCATGTAAAACTAGTTAGTGTAGGGAATTATCACTGATTTTAATTAACTCACAATATCCCATGTGTTTGTCTCATTCTGGACTGGAGTGCAAGTCTTGGAGTTTGATGGAAAACTCTTCCCCTCCCCCAAACTGAAGTTTAGAGGGAAATCTTTATGTAAATATAGAAACCCATGGAGACCACAATTTGCTCCTGCTGAGAGAAATAGACTGATATGGGAACAAGAAGGGTTTATCTTCCCATGTGAAGGAAAATGCAGCAAGAATATTTTTAACTGCTTTTGACTGAAAGGTAAAAGGGAAAAGAGAGAGGAATAGATCTGCATTTGGAGGCATTTTGCTTTTTAAAGTGTTTTTCTCTTTTTCAAACAGAGTATTTGGGAGACTAATTCCCCCATCGTTAAACATCAAAAACTCAACTGCTGCCAACTGAAACACAACAAGATAAAATAATGCAAAGTAAATTCTCTTCAGGGAAGGAAAGTGGCTTGGTAGATTGCACCTCCAGAAACACCTGGGGTGATCCCACAGTCTTGGAACAACTGAAAACACATATTCCACATGTAAATATAGTTTGGAACATGCTTTGCAAAGCATCTCACACAAGCCAAGTTTCATGTATTTGCAGACTGTCATCCAGGTGATTCATTGCTGAATAAAACATGAGAATTGAATCCACCCCATGGGGTTTTCAGTCTTGTTGTAGAAGTGGCTAATACAGTACCTAGGGAAGAAGAAAAAGGCCTTCTGGTTGTACCTGGTGCATGTAGGCTTCAATGCAGAGCACCAGACAACGTTTTTAGTAATTCAAGTACCTTGCAGACAGTGAGATGTTTGGCATCACATGGAAAGGAGAGAAGTCCTCTGTGCAGCAACTAAATATTAAATTTTTGTGCAGATGAAGACTAAGGAAGAAAATAAATTAATATGAAGGTACCCGAATGATTTCAGGCTTAATTACAATGCATCCGAACAGAGGTATGCAGGGTATGATAATAATCTTTGTTTCAAAACTGGAGTCTTAAAGACAAGTAGTGCTCATTGAGCTTCTAATGAAGCTTTTCTCAAATGGAAGACTGATGCAGCCAATATTGCTAAACTCTGGAATTAAAATATAAAGCTATTAAAAAAAAAATGCTTTCAATCTTCTACTTACTTTAATTTGAAAGTGGGTTTAGTACCTTTTCTAAGTTTCATCCACTGAACTTTTTCCCATCAAAAATGAGAAGTATAAATACAATAATTGCAATAAGATCATATTTGTGTGCAGTATTGACTGCAGGAGTTGGAAGAATCAAATTTACTAAAAATGGGCAAATAATTAACTTAGCAATGATGAACAGAAGAATTAGCATTTTTGTTAAGCTGTCTGTAGAAAAACCATGACCACATTTCTCCGAGTAACCCCCATTAGTAGTTAAAAATATTTTGCCTTTTGCTGGCTCTTTTTGCCCTGTAGTTTTCAGGCTCTTGCCTCCATCACCTGCCAGCACTCTCTGTGCTCTCTGTTGCTCAGACTCTTGTACAGACTCATTGCTTGGTCACAGCCTCAAAATCTGTGTGGATTTGGCCACTGTGAGCCAGGTAAAACCACAAGTTAATAACTGATCCCTTTTGTCAAAGAGTTAATTTACACAAGATTTACATGAACAGGAGTTCATTACCAAACCCCAGGCATGAAGTTAAGCCTCAGGTATTAACCATGTACATGATTTGCAGCTTAAGCAAGTAATTTTCAGCTTGGCCTTACCTGGCCAGGAGGAATCAGTTGGATTCAGCTGATGATTACCTGTGTGAGCGAGAAAAAAGAAGCCAAATCAGGGATTTATTTCGTGGGTCAGGGCAATGACCTTTGTGATGATGGCAGTCCTCCTTTCAGCCTTGCAGTGGAAATGGGGAGAGCTATTTTTGAAGGTGAAAACTTGGCCTTGGTAGTACATAAATATTTAACTTGGAGCATTTTCCCCTGAGCTCCATCCTTCAACTGTGAGACAGCAGCTCTGAGTCCAGCCTAAATGTGAAGAAGGTCAATAGTAGCAATTCCATCAAACACAGCACGTTTGGATGAGATCTGGCTGAATTTGCCCTCCTAAGACCTTGTATTTAAGAAAGACTTTAAGACTTTGTATTTGGCAGAAACATTGGTCCTCACACTGTCTGGATTCTCCCCACCTGCTGGAAGAACAGTTGAAAGCACCAAGGTGTGGCAGATGCAACTTCTGTTGCATTTCTTTGCTGTGTGCAGGTGTGGTGTGAGTCTCAGAGGGTGGAATGATGTCACGATTAATGCAGAGCGGGGGTCGTGATGGTTCGTTTGATCTCAGAGGTGCAAACAGGCAAAATGCAGGGGACAAAATCAGTTTATTCAACAACAGCAATGCATTTTTATTAAATGCCAACAACTCAGTTGCGATAGAGGGGAGAGATATAGGAAACAAAGTATAGGGAGAGAAAAAGAAGGCGATGGGAAAATAGCTACCAACGAGAGGAGATGGACGTCCTCATGGGCCAGCCAATGGTTGGGTCTTCATCCATGGGGAGATCTCAAAGGGTCCTTTCCAGAGGGTCGCTCTTTTATAGTCCTTTTCCAAAGCGAGTGGCTTCTGGCCAAGAGGTGGGAAGATTTATGGACCATTGTGTGGTGCTGCAGGAGACAGGTACGGACAAGCAGTCCTCAGTTGGTACAACACAGTCTCTGGTTGGTGCCACAACAGCACAGTCCAGTGAACACAATACACCAGCACACAGTCACAAGCATCCACCTGGCCCAGCCAGGAAACCATTGTTGGGAGTCAGCCTGGGTGGGGGTCCTCGAGGTCCTTGCGACGGTCAGGAGGCAAAATCGAGGGGAACTTGGGACCGACCCTTACAAATGAGCATCCTGCCCCCTCAGATTTTGCTTTATTCTGACAAAACCAGCAGCAGGAATGAAGCACCTAAATGGGACAGAGGTCAGAGTCCAGAGGCAGTGGCTGGTGCAGTTAGAACTGCTTCTGTTGGAAATTGCAAAAGACAGGTTTTCTGATGAAATCCGAGGTTCTTTCAGAGAATGGCGCTGCTGAAAGTTTTACGGGTCCCATGCTGAAGGAAGTGCCTCATCAGTAGAACACAGTGTGCAAAAAAATACTGTCACTCTCCAGGACAAAGTGATTTTTGGAGATGAATCCTGGCTTTACTGACATGGAGTTCTTTGTCCTTTGACAGCTGTTGAGAGAAAATTAAATTCTCATCTTTCACATTTTAGACCAAGAAGTGCTTGACTCATATATATAAAGTGAACTAATTTAGAAGAGGAAAGAGAACCCAGAACTTTCTAGGGCAAAAACCCCCAAACTTCTGGGCCTTTTAATATGCAATCTGTGAGTAAATAAGCAGATGCTAATTCTATCACTGTGTTTTGGTGCATGAGTGTGAAAACAGTTGTGGTTTAAGCCATGTTCTGGGGCCAGAATAAGCAGGAAGTCTGTGGGCAGGAGTGGGGAAATAGGCGAGTGGAGGTCTGAAGCAGATGTAGCAATGCAAAAATGGGAATTTAGGGACATGTTAGAGTATGTGCCTTTGTAACGTGTGAGGAAAGACATTTCTGCTAGGAAAAAAACTAATATAAGGAAAGAAAATATACATATTTCCTTATACCTTGGGGGGAAAAAGAAAATGTATTTTCAGATCACTTGTAAACTGAATTTGTATCTTCTGGTTTTTTTCTTATTAACGCAAGGCTAAAATGCCACCAGCACAAGTACTTATGGTATTTATTATCATCTTCAAAATTTCATTTCAACAACCAACAAAAGGATACAAATCTAAGTAAATGACTCAAGTTAGTGGCTGTGCAGGCAAATAAAGCGATTTTTTAGAGCTCACAGTGCCAAAAAGGCAGTCTATTGCTCTCATGGAAAGTGGTTCAAGATTCAGTACGTAACAAAATAGCAATGATTTATGGGTGGGCAGTGAAGTTTTAAAGGCATGGTCAGATTCTTAAGGACTATTTATGCTGGACTGCTTTGTGCTGCTGCCTCAGATGAGCATTTAGTTTTTTGATGTGCTTGTTCATAAAATTGCACTTTGAATCCAGCCTACTGTGTGGTAGTTTTTAAAAGTCCCTGGAGCTCAGACCAGATGAATGGGAAATGCTATTTACAGCTCGAAAAATTAGTAAAATGTGGGCTGAAACAGAGTAAAATTGCCTAATGTCATGCAGGTTTGGTACTGTGCTACTTCCTATGTGTCGAAACGCTTTAATGGGAAATCTGCCCTCCTCTTCTGGTGAACAATTACCACACCTTCCTCTTGCACATTTCAGTGGTCTCTCATAGCTCCTTAAAAGGTGGTGGTGTAGTATAGCAAACTGGATGCTGCTGACCAAATAAAATTTTCTCCAGCCTTCCTCTGCTGTCACCGTGTGCCAGAACTGCTGTGTCCTCGTGCTGCCTCTCTCACTGATGCCTTTAGAGCTCCAAAATGAACAAACAGGTCAGGCAGCGTTTTTTCTCTCTCCTTGTGCTCAGCCACATGTCATTATTAAATGAATTTGTCCTCTCAGTTTAGAGAAATCAATTTTTTAATTAAAAAAAATAATTCTGCGGGACTTGGGGGTCTTGTGGTGCTGCAGCATCCATGGCTTCAGCTGGAATCCACAGATTCCTTTACTCAATATTTGAAACCAGGAGGGCACCCATGAAGCTTTTTTTGGTGGATTGTGGAGGAAAGAGTCAAGAAAGATTTCAAACTATTCCAGATATGGATGTCTGAGAAAGGATGTGCACAAAACTCGATGTTTGTCCACTAAAATAGGATTTTCAGGTGCCCCAGGGATACTTTCTTTTTAAAAAGTGTTTTGTCTATTCCACCTTCACAGTACCCTGCATTGTTTCTCAGTAGGTAAAAATCTAGGAGGTTTCTGAGTGCTCTGGAGTTGAGAATTTTTGGTTCTTCTGCCTTTTTTTTGGTGGGAAGGGAAAACAGGGATCACACAGCAACTGTGTGTGATTCAGTGAGTGCAGTGGCTGCTTTGGTCTCTGGAGCATCGTTTTTAAAAGGTGGCATAAGATTATTGTCTAAACCTCAGGGAGGGAAAGGTAAGTTCCTGTTCCCCATTTCTAGAAACAAAGGCAATGCATTAAGGTTTTGTTTTGGTTTGGTTTTTTTTGACATTTTGACACTTGAGCCAGTGGAAAACAACTTTTTCACACAGCCTCTGACAACTGCATTGCTGCCAACTCTTGGAAACATTAATTTATTACTTAGAATGCAACTGTTTGCATTCTGAGTAGCCAGACAAGACTGACAGCAGAAAAGAAGGTGAGAGATGCTCCTCCATGATTTGCACCACTCTTCCAGCTTGCAGTAAAATGGAGAATTCTGTCTGTGCTGCAGATCTGCTGAGCTGTCCCAAGTAAAAACTGTCCAAAATTCTGAAGCAAACTGCACAAAAGTATGTGAAATTACACAAATAGGAAACAAAAACATGTCTCTCTGAAAGCTTCTGAAAACTGGAAGGTGGCTTTTTGGTTGTTTAGGGTTGCTGTTGGTGTTTTTTCTGTTTCTTTGTTTGGGATTTGTTTGGTTTTTATTTTTTTGATTATTTTTCTATGTGGGTGTGTATTTGCGATTTTTCTGTTGTTGTGTGGGGTTTTTTGGTTTTGTTTTGGTTTGTTGTCGTTTTTGCTATTATTATCATTATTTTTAATAATAATAATAATACTATTGGTGTTGATATTAGTATTTTGGCTGTCTTTTAAAAATAGTGCAGTATTTCTTGGGAAAATATCTCCAGATGGGATGCTAATGGTTGTTCACACATATTTTTAAATCTTGAAGCTGATTGATACAAGCTCACATCACATTTCTTGAAACTAATAGGGTGAATTTGTGGGAACATGGAATAAGAAAGGTGAATGGGTTTCCAAGTTTGAAACCACGACTGAGATGTGGAAGAAGTGCTATTCTTAGCAGAGATGCTGATAAAAAAAGGAAAAGGGAGCAACCCCACAAGTATTTGTTCAACATTTGCAACCCACAGCTTGAAGTGTAAAGATCCTTTTGCCCTGTGCCAATCTCAACCACTCACAGCTTCAGCAGGAAACCAGCACTGCTTTAAAAAAGCTCTGCTGTGGTAATTTAACTCGTCACCCTGATGATGCTTTGTGTGTCTAAGAATTGGAGTGAATTCATGCAAAGTCAGGAAGAGTGCAACAAGGATTCCAGTTGTATTCCAGGTCTGCAGATGGCTCGGCCTTTAAATTCCATTTCAGGGCAGTAATGCTGTTTTTACCATCTTATTCGAGTGCAGCTCAATTGCAGTGGCAGTGCCTTGGTCACTCACATTTGTTGAGCCTTGTGGGTTTTTTTGGTACAGAACTTATGAACCTGTTAAATAGGAATATAGCATCATAGAAATTGATATGGGGCAAAGGATGTCTTCTGCACTTGAATCTTCTGCCTGGTTTTCAACATGCCCTCAAATAATTTGCTTGAGTTCATTGGTTGGTTTGTCATTGTTTTTACACTTACTGCATAAAGAAAATACCTGCAACACCTTTACTTTTACTCTGATAGCCATAAACCCACATATATAAATAAATGAAAAACTGGGACTAGTGACAATATAGAAAAGAAAAAACAAAGAGCTAAATACTGCCATACATTCATCATCCCACATTCAGCCACTTTTCTCAGAATTTTCTGGTGTCTGGAATAAATATAGATATTCTGTCTTCCCCAATTTTATATTGCTTGTCTTCATAAATACTATCTAAACACATCTTCCTGCTTTTGTTCTTTATTTTCTCTTTTATTGAGGCATTTTTGACTGATTTCCACTCGTTTTAGGTGAAAAACTTTTTGACATAATACATACATATGGGTAAATACTGACTTTGGGGGAGTTTGGCTGTTAAGATTTACAATTCTTTAATGTCAGCTTTAATTTAGGATTTGCTTAGGATCTCTGTGCTTCTCAGGGCAACTAATCTCCATTATTTACCATGGAGTTCAGTATTAAAGCACATAAAATTTAATTCTATAATTGTATCACTTTTCAGGCACATGCACTGATTTTGTGTGAAAATGGTTCTTCTGAATTCAGAAAAATATGTTGTAACTTTCAACTTCCTTTTAAAAAAGTAGAAAGGGATTACCTGCATCTTCTCTGCCAAAGTGGGATATCAATGCAGTGCTGTAGGCAGAAATTTGAATTAACATTGCTGAGATAAAGCCAGATTATTTCCCTTGTGCTTTAAAGCTTTGCATTTAGTTGCATCTTCTGATGCTCCAGCAAACTCTCCAAACTCATCAAGGGACTGATGGATATGTTTATAAAGGCCTGGATGGTCATTTTATATGAAATTATAAACCCACTGTTGTACTTAATGGGGTCAGTGAAGCAATCAGGAAAGAAATATAGAATTCTGCAGTGTGGGTCTGTAAGCATGATACTTCTTAGGCTTTTTAAGTTTAATGAAGCAGCTACTCAGCAGCTGAACATTCTTGTTAAACAGTCTCAGCATGGATTTTAAAACTAAAATGTTTGCTGAACACCATGGTCTCCTTGGAGAGTCTGTGGCTCTTATTCTCTTGAAATGCCTGCATCTTTTATATGTTAATGGTTTTGACATCAGCCATTTGCTTCATTTTCATTGTAAATGAGGCCCAGAGTCCGATTCCCTTCCCCATTCCCTGCACACTCTCTCTCCTGAGCTGTCTCATCCAGCTCGCTCCCTGGGGTGTGCCTGCTCTGAAAATAGCTGAAGTAATCCTGCAAAACAAACGCTCTGCCAAAGCATTCTCCTGTTTTGGGATGCCTTTCTAAGAACAAGAGTCCCTGTGTGAAAACTTGTGTGGTGCAAGTGGTCCAGCATCCACAGGAAACCTTAATGCAAAGACATCTCTTCAGGGGGCAAGGCCAAATCACAAGGTTTATGCTATACTCTTGGGGAAACACCCCTGTGTAGAGGGTTTTATTCACGTTTGATTTGTAAAGATTCTTCTCAGCTGCGGTGCTGACACCATATATCTGCGGTGAGTGATGCACAGCACTCTTTTTGGAGAGAGGAAACTCCTGATTTTTATGTGGGAATATCATCATTATGACCTGTAAGGTTTACATGGGACTGCAGCCAAGTGTCCTGAGGTGTGCTAGGGAATCTTTCCCCCCTTTTGCAAAGAGATTGACTCAGCCTGTGTGTGTGTTTTTGGTGCCTGACCCGAAGGGAAAATGGCAGGGATGGTGGAATTAAATCCACAACAAGCACACCCAGCCAGGAGCACCCATCCCACCAAGGCATCAGGAATTGCCCAGGCTCCTTATTCCCAGCACAAACCCTTCCTTCCCAATTGCCATGGTGGAAAGCATCATGCAGAACACCCACACAGTGATGTGAGAAGGAGCAAAGCAGAGCAGAGAGGCATGGGCAGGCTGTGATTTCTGCCTCACCTTGTGGCATAAATTACTGCTGTGCACAGGCTGTGATTAAGCAGGTTTGTGTGACTAAAGCCCTGTACAGGATTAATTGCCAGGTCTGTGCTCTGCTGTGGGTTGGTGATAGAAGACACTAAGCAGCAGTGAAGTGTTGTCAAAGGGGATTTGAAGCCGATCAGACATTTTCCTCCCCAGTACATAACTTTCCCCGTTGGCAGACAGCCTTTAAATTTGAAAGTGCAAAAGAATTTGAAAGTACAGGGTGGAGGCTGTATATTCCTTTGAAACATTTGGAAGGAGAGTGACAAAAGGTTCAGCCTCTCTGTTTATCACTCCCGACTTCAAGATTCTGCAGAGGGAAGACAGCAGGGTTGCTGTCTTGCTGCTTGTGGGATGTGCAGACTGAATTTTTTTTGGGTGACACCTGATGCTGTAAACCCCTTCTCCCTGCTGAGTGGGCTTTGGAAATTTGGGGTGGGGAGTGAGGGATGCTCCTTCTCACGCCTGGTGTTGGCCAGGCAGGGAGAGATGTGCCCCACAGCACCTCCCTGTCCTGGCTCCTGCCTAGATGGGGACCCGCAGCCCAGCGCCATGAGGACGAACCGCTGCAGCCACCTGCCCGGAGTGTCCCCAGAGTGCCCACGCCCTCCAGCCCCCGATGGCAAGAGCCTGCCCGGCAGCAGTGGGGGCCTGGCCACCAGCTGTCCCCCCCAGTATGTCATGCAGGTGTCCTCCAAGGATGGGCAGCTGCTCTCGTCCGTCGTGCGCACCCTCGCAGTGCAGAGGTATGTGGGGGGCAGAAGGAGGGACAGTTTAATCCCATCCGGTTTAACCCCCATCCCAGCATCACAATCATCCTGCTGCAGAATGCATCACGCTTCCCAAACGCTTTCCCAGCTGGAGTGCTGAGCAGCCAGACAAGCTGTTCCTAGCACCAGTGTGGCAGCTTCTGTCGCTGTCCGAGTGACTGACCAGCTCTTTCTGCTGCTGGTTTGGAGAGGCAGATCAGTGGGGAAATATATTGTTAATCTGTGCCTCTGAAGCATGCCTCAGGCTGGTCTTGTTCTCATTAAAAGCAAAAAAGAGTTTTCTGATGTGTTTAGCCTTATCCAGGCTTGGTGCTTGGGTCAAAGTTAAATTTGTATTTGCTGGTGGTGAGCTGAAAAGGCTTCATGGATCTTAAAGCAGTGCAGAAGAAATACCCAGCTGCAGCCACACACAGGGATGTGTTTAACACAGTTCTTTACAGTTCTGTCTGTATCTCTCCTTGACCTGCCTGTGGGCTATCCCAAAGAAAGGAAAATCCTTTCCAGAGAGAGGAGGCTTCTGCCTTTTTGCGCTTTTCTGAAGTTGTGGCCCTGCCTTCAGGATACTACAGGGCAAGGTGCTGCTCTTCCAGCAATACTTTACTGTTGGCCAGTGAAAACAATATTCAGGTCAGAGGATCACCACTACAACAACAAGTGCCCAGCTGAGGCAGATTTTGAACCTCCCTGATGCACTTTGGGACTTTCTGAGGTGGCTGCACCAATGCTTTGGTTGGGAAGAGTCAACCAAAGTTGACAAACTCTTCTCAAGAGTTGGGAAGTACAAAATACAGAAGGACTTGGTTTTCTGCCTCTCATCTGCCTCTCCGATGTTCTTCTCTCTACACTTCCTTCCCTCCCACCCCAACAGAAGAGATATTTTAACCAAGGATACCAAAAACGCCTTAAACCATTAGCGCAGCAGCTTGGATTACAAATTACAGCGCTCTTAAATATTTCTAGCCCATGACAGACAACAAAGCCTATTGCCATGAGCCTTGACCAGCATTTTCCTCTCCCTCTCCTGCAGCAGCCCCTTCAATGACCGGCCCATCTGCAGGATCTGCCACGAGGGCAGCAGCCACGAGGAGCTGCTGTCCCCCTGCGAGTGCACAGGGACCCTGGGCACCATCCACCGCAGCTGCCTGGAGCACTGGCTGTCCTCCTCTAACACCAGCTACTGCGAGCTCTGCCACTTCAGGTTTGCAGTGGAACGCAAGCCCAGGCCACTGGTGGAGGTCAGTATGTGTCGGGCACAGCCCTGAAATCTTAGTTTGTCTTGGTTTGAAAGACAGGTGGTGCTAAGGAAGGCAGTAGCTTCTCTTGAAATGGAAAATGTAACCCCCCCTCCTGCTGAATTATTGTAGTTTTGAAATTAAGGAGCTTCCAGGCAAAGATATGAGAATAGGAATAACATTTTTTTACTAGGAAAATTAAAATTAAAAGATATGGTAATACTACACAACAAAACTCTGACAGAGTCAGAATACAACCTGACACCTCCTCATTCAGGGTATTGGTAGCAGCCCCATTAAAAGGTGGATGCAGTCCTCCTGCAGTGACAGCTGTGGTGCTGTTGAAGCAGTGGTCCTGTAGAAGGGTGCAGTTCTCCTCCACAGATGCAGTGATGATGTAGAAGGGTCTGATTTTCCTCTGGGAATCCAGTGGAAAAAGGCTGCTCTGATGTTTTAAACCTCAGGTTTTATTTAGGTAGGAAATGCTTGGCTACTCCCCCTGGGTGAAGCATCTCCCCATGGGATGATGTCATTTTATCAGTCATGCAGTGGGACACAATGGCTCATTAACAGAAGATGCCTCCCTGGAGGAAGGATGAGTGGTGGAAAAGATAAAGAACACTGTCCCTGTGTTTTAACAGATGATGACAGAATACATACTTTAGTTTACATCCTGCTTTGCAACCCAAGCCATAGTTTTGCTGGCAAAAATCCACACCTGCCCTCATGCAGGCATCACAAAGCCTCTGTGGCTCCACTGGGGCTTGGCAGTGTGAGGGTGGGAGCTCAGGGAGTGGCAAAACTCCTCGTTTTGGAGCAAGCCAAAACAAATTATTAGAGTGGGATTTGTGGGCTTGCTTCACTGCAAACCTGAGTGGAGGTTTGGGAAACAGTGGTGCAGCAGATTCCTGGAATGCCAGCCAGCTTGGCAGAGGGTGGAAGAGAGGTAAACAGCAGTTTCTGTGGAATGTAGGGCAAGTGTCTGCGCTCAGCATATTAAATATAGGTCAGAAATTATTCTTTTTTCTTCTTGCTTTTGAGAGGTAACAAACTTAGGAGCCCTAGAAACCCGGGTTACATGCCAAGCCCACGAGAAAGAATTGTTCTTGTTCAGTGTTTAGATATTCTTTAGTGACCTTTTGGGCTCTTCTTGCCTATGCGCCAGACTCGACAGTGAATTCAACAATTGTTTCTCCCTTATCAATGAAAATTAAGTTTTTGCCAACCACAGATAGCAGGTTCATGAAGTTTTCCAGATTTTAGGGTATTTTTCTTTTCCTCAGGAAAAGAAAAGAAATCAAACCAAGTTCAGTCTCTTGACACTGTTAATGACCTTTTTTCCTCCTTTATTTTATTTTGGAAAAAGAGGAAGCAAAGTTAGGGTTTCTTTTGGAATTAAATATAAATAACCTTTGACAAAATGAGAATAAGCATTCTGTACCTGTTGGTGATACATGCAGAACTTGGGTTCGGACAAAGTGTCTTTCCCATGCATCTTAATTGTCCCTTTGAACTGTGTCAAAACTGGTGGAAGGAGGCACAGTATTAAAAATTGGTAGGGGAAAACAGCATTTTGTTTCTCTCGTGTTCACAGATAAGAGGACAGAGGACAGAACTGACTGCTAGGAAGTGGGTCAGGGGATGAGCAGCTCAAGACTACCAAAATTGCTTTAATTAAGATAGGCATGCACATTTTGTGTCTAAGCCCACGAATATCTTCATTCTTCCTCAGGATCCCCCCACAGAAGGCACATGGCAGGGCATTTAGCCCAAGTGCTGCATCCAGAGCAAGTTTTGGCCAGCCTGTGGCTTGCTGTCTTGTTCTCCTCTCAGTCTTTGGTGCAAGAACAATGCCACTCTGAATCTGCCCTCTTAGAAGAAAAATAAGTGGTGCTGAGGAATCACAGTTTGATTTTAGAGCCCAGCCTCTCGAAATTGTTCCCTTCTGGTGGCCCCTGGTGAGGCTTGTGCTGCACAAATTGATGTGGTGCTGGCCAGAGCTGATGATGATGATGATGATGATGGAAGGAGCTGAAAGCAAAGCTGACCCTGCCCAGATTGGGGCACGGTGGTTGCTTGATTTTTCCCTGATGAAACGAGGCTTCTTTTTTGGCAAAAGCAGTGATAAATAGTAGAAACAAGAGCAGTGATATTTAAAGTAATAATGGTGAAACCTGCCGGTTGTTTCTCAGCTGAGGACAAATGAAAACCCTGACCAAGAACATTTCTGTAACATAACTAAGTGTTTTTATCTTTACTACTCATTATTTTCTGACTTCTCAGCTACTTAACACACAGTATTTTAGTGCAGAAAACAACAGTTGCAGGAAAAGTCATAAAACCCCAATCCTTTGTGATATTACAAATATATTTTCAGTTTAGAAGGAAAATGAAGATGTTCTTTCAAAGCAGCATATACAAAGAGTAACTAAAATGAGCTGTAAGCCAGGGGGAAAATTAAGCAGAAAGATAATCAAACTCCTTGGTTCCTGTCAGCATAACTTAAGTTTGTCCTGGAAGTTTCTACTTATTTAGTGCTTTGAAATGAAAATACATCTCCATGCAAATGCAGCAAAAATCTGAAAGTTCCCGAAGTAGATGAAAGTTGCCAGATTCCCTCATCTTCTGTGTCCTAAAAGCACTTTCATGCCTGTCTCTGCGTGTTACCTGGAGTGTGAAGATGTGGAAGGAGGTTTATCAGGTGTAGTAGGACCATTTGTCACAAAAACTCTGCTGTAATATTTGGATAAGTGACAAGCCAAAGTGGCCACCTGGTTTTAACACCTCAGTGTGTGTAGGTGTGGGCTGAGGTGTCAAAGTTCTCTTCATTTAGTGAGGTAATTAGTTCTCCAAAGATTCCCCTGACCTAGATAATGGAAAGAGTAAATGGTCCTCCTCTCACTGAAGGTGAATGATGAGTTTTACCAATGTGTTTTAGTAGGTCAAGGGGGGCTATTGTACTCATAAAGCGATTTATAGAGCACAGACTCTAAAAACCTATCCAGTAGCTCCTCAACAGGCCCTATCTCACAGAGTGAATACATCCCATTCAGGGGTCAGTGACAAGTAGTGAAGAAATGCTCAAAGCAATCAGTCATCATATTGATTTTTTCTCCTAGAGATATTCCACCAGGGTGGGGGGGAGAGGTATTTCTGACTATTCCAAGACATATTATACTATTTTCCAAAGGAGAAAAAAAAAAGAAAAAAGGAAAAAGAAATAGAACAAAAGAAAATAAAAGAAAAAGAAAATAAAACAGCACACTATTATGTTTTCTCCTTGTCCCTTCCTTGTTTCCTAGTGGCTTAGACATGGGTGTGGGAGAAATCTCTTCCAGGGAACAAATTGAGGCACTACACTTGTTTTATCTAGTAATGCCATATGTGAATTTATTCCTGCTGTTACAGGAGAGGGTGCATCAGCAGTGAGCTTTAAATGGAATGAGTGGTGTGGCTGATGGTTCAGCTGTGTCCCTTCCTCCCTGTGTCCATGCCCATGGAAGCAGCAGAGGTGCTGCTCTGTGCTTCTCCTTTGTCTCTGCCACAGGATGTATATTTTTGTCTGAGGGAGAATCTTGTCCCTGGAAATGCACAAGGTGCTGATTGTTTGATGAAACCCCAAACCCAACCACAGCAGCAGGCAATGACAGTGCAGCCTGCCAGGCAGACCCATCCTCTCAAAAAATAAATTTGGGATGCTTCTTGGTTCATTTCCTTTTTTGGACTCACATTATTCTCCCCAGAAATATTTGTGTTTCCACACTGGGAATGTGAACCAGGCACTGTGGTGGTCAGCATTCACAATAGTGCAAAATTCAGTTAGAGGAGTCAGGGTCTGAACCCACCCCTTGTACTCCATGACAAAGGAAATAGAAATCTCTAATAACCTATAATCATATGATCCATATGATGGTTGATATCCACAGAGCTCTTATGCCTTGTGACAAACCAGCCAAGGACCTCAAAGCCACCACAGTGAAATCTCAAACTGCAGTAATTCCATGAATGACTTTTATGGACCTTGCAGTTTTATACAAGCTGCCTTTTTAAGGCAGCCAATCCACAGGAAAAAAAAAACCAAACCAATCTGCATTAGGAATGTGTGGTATTATTCACGTAGCTGCATTTGCTGTGTTTCAGCATAAAGATTAGTCAAGCTTTAGGTAAGTCTTATGTATCATCTTCATTTCAATTTCCACATTGCATCTGTGTTGCTTCCACTTGGCTTAGTGCAGAAGCAGGCACGAAATGTGGCAGTACAAACATATTTATGTGCAATAATAAAATGTTAGGGAACAGCCAGCTATGAAATAAAAATGGTATAAGAGTATAATGTGACCATATAAGTCAGGCTTGTATTGCTTGTACGTTACTTACATGTTTTAAACCAAATAGGATTTGGTATCTCTTGGCTCACTTTTTTTTTTTTTTTGCAAACAAACAGAAAGCACTTAATTAACAATACAAAGCTCATAAGCAAAACAGCATGACTAGGACAAAAAATAAAGTCAGGATTAGCACAGCAATACTGGGCAGAAATTACCTTCAGTTTTTTCCCTGCTGTGTTCTGGCTATAGAGCTTATATCAGGAAAGTAAAATAAATTTTAAAACCCTCTAAAATGTACACCTATGCATGAAGTATTTAAGATGAGCTTACATTACAAATTAAAACCTCCTGAAGCCTTGCACTGAAATATGAATTTATCTCCTGTGCAAGACTTTGAGTCACGATGTTTTTATCTGTTTGGATTATTTTTACTTATTTTTCCTCTCCACTGTTCAGTGAAGCAAGTCATTAGCATTAAATTACTGTAATGAACAGACACCAGATTTGCTGCAGGTAGTTTATAAAAAGATCACGCCTCAAGCTAGAAGGAAAATAAATGGTTCCTCAGCATAGTCACCAACCAGGAAAACTTCCATAAATCAAAGTTTGGAGGAACTGCAGCTGTCCATACAGCATATTAGGGCTAGGAGCAGATAATTAAGATGTGTCCATCCTCCTTCTTTTCTTGATCCAAAAAATGACAAATAAAAAGGGCAAGGTGATAGAAACATTTTGGTACCTAGTTGTCTTTGGCTGTGAAAATAATCCCCCTAGGACCAACCCACACAGGGAGATTTTGAAGCAGCCATGTAGATTTCCAGTAAAAGTGTATCTGAGTTAAAGAAAGTAATAAAATAAAATAAAATAAAATAAAATAAAATAAAATAAAATAAAATAAAATAAAAAGTAATAAACTCCCCAGCATAGATTTTAAACCATAAACTCTCCAAGATGCATTTTTAAAATCTATTTATTCCTAATGGAGTGAAATCCAGAGACCAAACCAGAATGTTCTTTCTCTTTTAAAGATAAATTAAGTAGCTGTTTTATGTTCCTTGCAGCAAGGATTTGCTAGAATACACAAATCTTTCTTATAATACTGGCAGCAAGAATGCAAATAAGAGCAACCCACTCCCCATAAAAAAATAAGAATTCAAATTACTTGTCAGTGAACAGACTAGTTCAAGCCATCACATCTGTAACTGCTCATTCCTAAATTCATAACAATCAAGGGCAAAAAAACCTCAAGGAAAGTGCCCAGGAGAAAGGAACTGAACAACCAGATTTGCTTCAAGAATTAACAGAATGAGGGCAAGATGCTGGAGTTTTCAAAGGCACAGCTTATTTTGTTTTAGATAATGAGTCTGGTGACTTTTCTTTGGGCATCTTGGTCCTGTAAAATAGTTCTAAACTGCCCAGTTGTAATCTATCTCTGTTCTTCCTGCTCGTAGCATTTCCTACCACTCATGGGAGCCAGTCAAAGTTTACATTTTCTAGGAAAATAGAAGTGGTAAGATTTATTGTATCTGTCTTTTTGTAGACCTATCAAGCATTTATTATCTATCATGTCTTTGATGTCCATATATTTGAGCTTTTAGATCAGGATATTTACAATGTCTTGAAATGAGTGTTGCCAATAGCAAATCTGCTTTTCTTTTTTGCTTTCTTTCTTTCTTTTTTTTTTTTTTTTTTAAATGTGAAATGTGATTTTTGTTGATTTTCTTGAATGTATATATTTGTCTGCCTAACTGGGAATACAGTTAGGCAGACAAAACCGAATGAGAGCATTGCAAATACACACAGATAGAAAGAAACACAGCTTTTCCCATAATTCCACAAAAATCTTCTTTTTTCTTGACACATCCTGAAATCTTTTAACTGATACAAGCATCTCCAGAACTATAAATTAAAAGTGGCTAGTAGGAAAACAGAACAGTGGTGAGCCAGACTAATGTTAAAAAATTATATTATTGTGTAATTGGACCTGCAAGACATTTAATAGATTTCTCTAGTGCCATTTAGCAAGCTCTGCTATTTGTTTTCACTGCCAGAGAATTACTAATCTATTTTTAGAAGCTGAGCATGTGTAATCCAGAAACTGGACACCACATCCATGAGCCACAACGTGATTGCTGCTTGGCGGAGCTTTGTGTATCAGAATCAGAATCTGGAGCCCTGAAGAAGGAAAATTTTGAATTTTCTGTGCTGACAGGAACTAACCCCCCAAAAGAACACAGCTTTTGACTTGAAGCCATGGAGAAAGCTTCCAAAATTGAATGATGGAACTAAAATCACTAGTGTGTAGTTTAAATAAAAGTGTGCAGTTTAAATAAAAGTGTACAATATCACATAATAAAAAATTTTAAATTTGGGGTTTTAAAATATAGTAGTGTGTAAAAAACAAAATGGAAGTTTTAGGGCAAAAGTTGCTTTGTTATTCACCGTCTTCTTCATGGGTTTAAGTAGTACTTTTATAATTAAATTTAAAAAAAAACCACATTGCAGATCACAAATGTTTAATTATTAAATTAAAAGCAAAAATAATTTAAACGTCCATTCTTAATTAAATAGTTGAAGCTTAAAAAATCTTTAAAAAAACCACATCGCTATTTTTAAATTGTTAGCTAAAAGTGGTGGAGAACTATAAAAGTACTGTAGTACTATATTATAAATAAAAGTTAATAAACATCTAAGTCCAAACACAAAATACCATCTCTCAAAGTTTTTATCCCAACTCTAAAAAGAAAAAAACAAACAAAACAAAGCACCACAATAAGGATAGGTGCACTCTTTCCCTTTTTTTCAGTCCCCTGGGACCTGGCCTGAGTGCCAGGACTTTTCCAGAGTCATGGACGGCGCCCTGGCAGCTCCAGCAGCCAATTCCCTGGGGGCTCCGGGCTCCATCCCAGCAGGTCCCGCAGAGCTGAGCACCTGCAGGTTCCTCAGCTGGCCCCGAGCAGCATCTTCCCTTGCAGGGGCAGAGCCTTTGCTCCCCAGGGCCCCCAGCTCTGCATCCCCTGGGAGGGCTGCCAGGAGAGGCTGGCATTGCAGACTGGGGCAGAAAAGCCTTCGGGTACCTCAGGCTTCTCCCCATCCCTGGCACCGGCTTGCCAGAGCTGTTGGAGTGGGGAAAACACCTCCTGTGACCTTCCTTTTCTGTTTAATGAAGCTGGAGAATGTCCTGTTACTCTTTCCCCCTTCCCAGGTTCAGTCCAGCCTCACCTTGGCCTTCCTGACCCCAACCCTCCACAACCTCTTAGGGAATTTAATCTCCAGACTCTTCCCAGGTCACCTGTCCTTTCTCCCACTGCCTGTGCATTTGTTTCTTTGCCTTTCCTCTGGCCAGCAGGTCCCTGCTGAGCCATGCTGGTCTCTTGCCTTCCCTGCTCAATTTCTTACTCCTGTTTTTCAGCTGGAAGATGACCCAAGGTCTAAATTGAAAACTGAGTTGTGGTGTGACAGCTACAGCCTGTGGTGATCTCCTCACAATAAGGAACCAACCCTGGGTGGCAGCTGTCTCTGCTGTGATTTACCCTTTCTAGAAAACAAAACAAAACAAAAATTCAAGTTTTATCATACACCACCCTTACAACGGAAAATGTAATTTTTCCCCTTTCAGAAACATGCAGACATAGCAAAATTTATTTTCTATTTCAGAAAGAAGCCTTGGCTCTTTGAGACATCCACATTTAAAATATTCCTGGCAATTTGATTTAAAGTAGGGGCTAAACTTAAGTAACAACAGTCTCATTTACAAAGGGGACACGATATTGGCACAATAACATTATAGAGATCAAATAATTTCAATTCCAACTCTCAAATACACAGGCCTCTGAGACCAAAGAAACATCTCTGTGAGCTGTCACAATGGCCTTTCTAAAGGCACCTACTAAAGACAATATCACTGTGCCACTAACAGAATGTTTGATAAGGAGGAGACCCAAAAAATGAAGCACAAAAATTTTTTTTTCAGCCAAAAAGTAACTGTCAAATGTTTGTTTTCCTTGGCAAAACATTAACCTAGGAAAGCTTCAAGTCACCCAAAATCTTTCATGACACAGAAAGCAAGCATGTATACCATTCTAATCTGGGAGATTTTGTTTTTGAGTTGCATGTAGTTAAGCCAAGTATCAAGACATTTCACAGAAAAATGTTAAAATGAATATTTAAAGTAAAAATAGTGTCAGAAAGAAAAAAAATGGCTCAGATGCAGTTTTTTGGGAATGGCCAATAAATGGGAAGAGGAGGAGCAATAAATAGTCGTCTTGGTCTTAAAAAATGTTTTTCATTCCAGAGAAATACTCTTTTTAAAAAAAGAGGGAATATCAGCCCTTCTGTGCTTAAAACCCAAGGGAAAATTCTCCCACTGGTGGCTGCTGGCATGAAACCAGAAACCACAGTAATTTCCAGCACTTCAGCTTGTGTACAGCCTGCTTCCACCAGGACTCACTGCCGACCCATCAGCGTGAAAATGACAAAATGAACAGATAAGTTTGGATGTGCAATGAGCTATTTTTTGCTCAAAGGACAATGCATTTAGGGGAGATAATTCCTTCCTATCCTTCCACCCCAGCTTCGTAGTGTAAGTCCAATTATGTTTAAAATCATTTCTCCAAGGAAAATGTACTGAACCAGAAGGGGCTCTGCAGCAGAAACAGATTGTAGCCTTAGGATCTGATCAGGAAAAACACTGTGCACACACTTTACTTTTATGCTTGTGAGTCATCTAATTGAAGTTAGACCTGTAGAGATGAGTACTTCCAGGATTTGGCCTTTGGCAGTGGTGAGCCAGCTCAGAATTGTGGAGGTGTTTTACAGCAGTGCTCTGCTGGCAGCTCATTTTAGTTGGGATAGATAAATTCAGAGTCTGAGCCTCTCCAGGGTGTTCTGGTCCTTGGCTGCTGCTTGCTCCAATGATTTCCTTCTTCAATTTCCACTCTGCTTTGTGAAGTGACTACAGCAAATCTTTCTGTGTGTGGGGTGGAGGAGCCCTAGGTGTGTTCAGTGTCTGGTCAAGCCGAATGCAGTACATCAAAAATCTCTTTCAGGATGTTAAGCAAGTTCCCTCTCAAAACTGCGTCAGCTTTTAAGTTGCTCTACTTGGGAGGCTGCTCCAGAGCTGGATCCTCTGAAGTATGGGGATTTTTTTTTCTGATTCTTATCCTTAATTTATTTGGGGACAACTATTATCCACCTGTTCTTAAGCCAACCTTAAGCAGCACTTTTACTTCACCAGTGGCCCCCTTCAGTTCTCCCTTCTGGCTTTCCTCAAGATGCATTTAGAGAGTGGATTATTTGAGATAAATATTAACCCTCATCTCTCTGAGGTGCTGGATTCTCAAAGGGTCTCTTGGCTTGCCTCAGCCATGAGCCAAGATTAGGTTTTGCATCAGGTGCTATGCTTAAAGATCTTGAAATAATTTTTGCTGCTATTGCTGAGGTCATTTCATATCTTGTTACTGCAGCTCCAACTACCAGTGGATCAGGTACAGGGAACACTGATCACTTTAAAATTGTACTTCACAAAACACCAGGCAGGCCAGCATTTTACTTCAAACATGACCGTTTTTACAACCTCTTTCTTTTTCTTTTTTTTTTTTTTTATTTCCCTGCTCCCCTAAATGGAAATTATCACTCTGAGAATCTCAACTTATTGCAGAAATAATTGGGCACATTGGCACATTTTAATAGGACGGATTTCAAAGTGTCACAGTGCAGATCTGACAGCTTCATCTGGCCTTATATCTTGTTCTTGGCCAGGAGGGTAGTCCATACCATACTGCCACAGTAATTAATCAGCTCAGGGCTTTGTTAGGATCCCTGTGTGGCTATGAGCTGCACAAAAGGATTTGCTGACTTAGCTTTTTAGCTATAAAGTAACTTGACAGTGCCCATTCCATTCCCAAAACAAATAACTGGAACTGGAACCTAGAAGCAGAAGCAGATTTAGAAGCAGGTGTACCCTACTTCAGGAGAAAAATAAACGCTGTGACTGAAATCTGTACAACCACTGAAGTTGCTTAATCTTTGCTTTTGGCTTATACTTCAGAGCTAGCTAATGAAATCCTTCTGCCTTTTTCAGGTTAGACTGTAGAATTGTGATGGCTTCATTTATTATTTAATACTACTCTTGCCTGTCACAGCCTCATCTAATATTTGAATTGCTTGGGTATGACTCTTTGTTAGTGTGCCACAGGGCGTAAGGAGCAGGGAGCTGTGAAGCAGCTCCACACCATTTTAATCTGCTCAAACTTTCAATCAGGTTCAATGACACAGTGAAAAATACTGTCTCAATTCAGGTGCACTGCACTGTGTTCTAGTGACAGTCACAGGGTGGGGACAGCAGCACATGCCTTGACATGTGTGCTCCCTCCCCTCCATTCATGATATTTTTCCTCCTTGCCCAGAACTAGGAATTATTTCTTGCACTACCTGAGCTGCATGGGTGCCAAAATTTTGAAGTCTGTCCTGGGAAAGTGGTGAACACATGCAATTCCTGCTGAGGTCAAGGGGAAGCGAACAAATGCCCGGAGTTTTCTCTTCCAGGTCACCTTTCAAACAAGTGCTTTTCACAAAACCTCTTTTTCAGTTTTAAAACCTTCAAAAGCACAATCTCTGCTATCAGGTGCTTTTAGTTCCTCTTGTTTTCTTGGTGGTTTCACATGGCAGGGACTCCTGGAAATGGAACAAGGGGAAGGTTGCAATCAGCCCTGCTCAGAAGCACCCAGATATAACCTGGAGCTGTTGTGCATAAACCCTTGGGGCTGTTTTTAAGTAAATGGATTGAAAGCTCCAAGGAAAGTGGTGTGAGACTTTTACTCACTGTTTAGCATTCTCTTTAAAGCTACAGTTAAATAAAAAGGTGTTCAAATGTGAATGTAAGTCCCCTTATTTTGCATGAGGTCTGCTGAAGAAAACTCTGCTTGCAGCCTATTGCTGTTCTCCCTCTCGTACTCATGGGGTAGAGGGATGAGGAAATGGCTGTGTGGGGTAAACTGACCATGGCTGGTTACTATTTTTCGTGGCTAAGGAGAGGAAAAAACCACTATTGAACCATCCTTTTTAATTGGCATTTTCCTTACAACTTCTTGCTCATAGTAATGCATAGCTGGTTTAAAGCACTTCGCACTCCCTCAGCATTTCAGAAGTATTCAAGCAAGTTAAAAGCTTGCATCCTGAAAAAAAAAAAAAAAAGAAAAAAAAAAGTTTATGAACATATTTCTTGTGTTCTAGATTTTTGAGTAGTACATGACACAGAACTTCTACTGCCATGTGTAACACACTTGGAGAAATACGAAGACCAAAGTGTTCAGGGATGCATGAGCCCCGTCTGGTTCTGCTGGCCCCAAAAACCCATTAAAGGATGCTGTAGAGCAGGTTTGACCAAACCCTCCAGATCACATTGGCAAAAATTACAGGGCTGGGTAGTTTTCCTGTTCAAATATTGACTTGTGTGATGAGGGTTGAGTTTTTTGACTTTTTTTTTTAATTAAAAGGCCTCAATGTACTGTTGTAGGAACTTCTTTCACCTCTGCTATCTCAAATCCTGTTTATAGAAATGTGGGCGTGTGGGCTTGATAGCTGTTCAACCCCAACCTTTGCTTCAGCAGCTGACTTCCAGACACTCTGTTTCTCAAGATTAATACCCTCTTAATAAAAATAACCTGGGTGCATTGAACTCTGCCTAAAATGTGGGTATCTGAAAAAAAGCTGAAAATGGCTTTGTGAATGTTATGAGCAGAACGTAAAGAAAAAAAAATCATAAAATAGCATGGAGAATGTTAAAATATTTTCTGCACGTTCGTTTACACATTGAGAAGAGAGTTTTTCAAAGAAGCCAGTGGGTAAATGCTAGGGGCTGCACTACATAAAACACTTCTCAAAGGCAGTCTTTACCACAAATGAATAAATATGGTGGGTACAGCTAGAGGGGGACACCAGCAGGAAGCAAGGAGGAGAAATGCAGGTCTCTAGTGTTGCCTAAAAATGAAGTAAAACCTTGCAAACAATATTAAGAGTGGTAAGGTAAAAAGCATCTCTATAATGAAAGCTTTCAGGTTCCCTAAGTATAGGTATGTACATGAGTGATACAAGATTTTAATAAGGTTAATTAATTAGTGTATCTAGCAGGGACACCAAAATAGAGACCAGTTGCCCCGGGGTCTGTCCCTTGGAGTTGGTCCAGGGGGGTTGTTTGCGCCTCTCAAATTCTGGTGAAAAACAAGGTATTCTCTTCTTGAGCATGAGACTAAACAGAATTTCAAGAAGGTGTTAGAAAGGGGTTGGTTTACTATTCTGAAATGTGAGAGAGGGCAGGAAAAGGACCAGGAGCTCTACAGCTATATAATAAAAGTCTGCAGGCACATGAGAGGCATTGCCAGGAGCACCCAAAGCCACGTCCTGCTCCACGTTCAGTCCTTCAAGGGATGGGTTTGTGCTTTGAGCTGAGGGTAAAACACCCTCCCTGTGCTGACACGTGCCTTGTCTGTGCTCTGCCTGCAGTGGCTGAGGAACCCAGGCCCTCAGCACGAGAAGAGGACTCTGTTTGGGGACATGGTGTGCTTCTTGTTCATCACCCCGCTGGCCACCGTGTCCGGCTGGCTGTGCCTGCGGGGAGCCGTGGACCACCTGCACTTTAGCAGTAGGCTGGAAGCTGTCGGCCTCATTGCACTCACTGTGGCACTCTTCACTATTTACCTCTTTTGGACCCTGGTAAGTGTCAGGGATTTCGTTCAACTCGCAGGAAAAAGGGGAAGAGCAAACGGGAAAGTTAATCGCGCGGAGCACTCTAGAGCATTGCATGGAGTGTTGCTTCTGTGCTGGTAAATGCAAACTGCACCTGCAAGAAACCTCTTGTTTCCACACCATTCAAGTCCCCTGGAACACCAGAGAGGCAGTTTGCTTTAGGGTAAGGATTCTCAAATCCCAAACACCAGTGGGGACAGCAGGAGGGAGGCAGGGAAGTAGCACAGAGGAGTTTAGGACAGATGCTACAGGAGGGAATTTCATCAAATGTGATGTGCAAAGGGTGAAGGCACAGCACACACACACACAAAAATATGTAGGTGAAAAACCTGGCTGCCATAGAGGATTCAGATTTTATTCTAATATGACATTAGGCCAATGACAACATTTGCCAATTTTAAAATTCAAAAGTACTGGACGTGGGGGAAGCAGAACACGCATGTGTCTGTAAAAACAGAGCTGCCTTTGCAGTGCAGGTGGAATTGCATCCTGCACGCCAACACGAGTCACTTACATGCCAGTCCATCCTGAGAGCCACTTGTTCTGTGTCAAGCTGTTGAACAGAGATCATTTACTGGCCCCAGTGCACTGACAGGCAGCTGGCCCAGCAGAAACGAGAGGAACACAGGGACAGCTGCCAAAATGGGTGTTCATCCAGCCGTGCTCACTGAAAGGCCCAGGTTAAGGCTGTGTCTGATATTTCACACCTTTTTTGTGCAATGGGAAGAGCAGGGTGGCTGCAGAGGGGGAGCACTGACAGCAGTGAACTCAGGAGGTGCCAGCCCGTGCTGCTGGGGCAGGAAACACATCCCACATGTGGGCCATGGCCACATGCCACAGGGCCAGCACACAGCTCTGCCTCTCACCGGGTATGGCCCTGCCGTCTGCACCCGTGTCAGCTGCTGAGCAGGTGGCACTTGTAAAAAACTGTGTTGGTGGAGGAAGGAACTCCCTGTGCTGAGCCCTGAGGAAAAGGGGGTGTGAGGGGAACACAAAAACCCCACGCTTCCTCACAAGCATCTCCAAGAAAGCTGTGGAAGGGAACATCTCATTTACACGTTTGTGAGCCCTGTCTCACCCGCAGGAGTGTGCAGGCAGTGAAAGCTCAGAGTTTTGCCTCAGCCTCATGAGCTCAGTGCAGTTCATCTTTTTGTTGTTTGTTTTTCTGAGGAGCAGCAGCACTCTCCTGGGACAGGCCATGTACTCCAGCACGGAGGCCACGTTTGTTTCTCCTGCAGTGCTGGGTGTAGATGTGCCTGGCAGGTATACAAGCAAATATTGCTCAAATTTCCTTTGTGTATGGCTGCCTTAGAAACCAAAATGCTGAACAATTTACCTAACACACTTAATTCACCATCACCAAAATCGTTGGAAGTGGTAAAAGGAATTTTTTCAGGTGGATTTAATTAGCTATGACACATGGACTTATCCAACCTTGCTTATTAAGACTGCAGCATCTCAGCTTGGGTCCCTATCCCTGGGTATTGCATTTGCAGAGTAAGAGGAAGAAATCCCTTCTATTCACTTTACAAATTTTATCCCTTCAAAAGCACACAGAGAAATGTGCCCTTGGCTCTTGGAGAACATGGTAGTGATGTGAGCCTGATGTAAATACATACCTTGGTTGGTTTAATCAAAATTCAGTATCTTTGATGCTCACTCAGTTGTGGACAGCTGTAATTCCACTCTAAATTGTTATTTAGGGCACTGGGAGATGGATGGAGTAAGGAAGCACTGTGTTCACCTGAGAAGGGCAAAACAGGGAGGCCTTTAGGGGACTGGATCACCAAATGACTGAAGCTGAAAGGCAAAATAACCCTCCCTTCAGTGATGTAGGAAAGGCCCAGCCTGGGTTTGCCTTGGGGAGGGCTCCAGAATCCCCTTGTAATGCAGGAAGGAATGGTCCCACACCCAGAAGTGTTAATCCCATCGAATTCTTCAGCAGCACTCGCCTTGTCACTTTTGGAAGGGGGAGAATCCTGTTACATAGCTGTGGCTGTGCAGGGAATATGTTCAGGGCTGCGGGGTAAATTACACACAAGATGATACAATATTCCTCTAGGTCCTGCGGAAATTGAGAGAACTAAAACTTTGTTTTACTTCCAGTAAATCAGCTTTCCTTCTCTGGAGGCAAAAGCTGGCACACAGATTATTTACACATCACAGTTATCCCAGTGAGCAGCAAGCAGGAGGGATGCTATTTTTAGCATTTCAGAAACTGTTTTATCCCTCCATCCCTGTAAAACAGAGAAGTTATCCATAAAACACTGCTGCTTTTTGCTCTGTATTTTTAACACACACCAAAAAAGGTACCTGGGCCTTCCCAAAAAGAAAGATCCACACTCAAAAAGGGGATTGGTACTTAAAGAACTCAGGGCCACACTTTGCTTTCTCTTATATAACATACATACCTGGTTTAACAATGCAGCTGCTACTCAAAGAATCTCATGTTCTGCTGCTTGAAAACCCAACCCGAGCTCCAGCTCACTCTCCTGAAGCTGCATTTTACAGGGCACCCACCTTTGCAGATGTTGGGGTGTTTTTACCCTCCTCACTACTCCAAGTGATTTCTGCTGCCCCTGCAGTGTCTTTTGAGAAAAGTTTTCCAATATTCCTTCATACACACTGCTCCACAGGAACAGAAGAGGCAAGTTGCTTTCCTGCAGGGGGAGGAGGTTGAAAGTTGGGGGAATTAATCTGAAGAGCTGTCTTTGCAAAACTGCTTAGTAAACCAAAGCTTTATTGGTTTCCCCCAGAGAGCTGTAAAAAGATCTAACTAAAAGAATTAAAAAGTATTTTTTAGCCCTTGTAGGACATCATTAAAAGGTACATTTGTTCATTTAGAGGTACCCTTTTTGCAGTCAGGAAAGGATACAGTGCGTGGGTCAACTCCTACCCACACCCAAGAACAAAGTAATCACCTGGCACATTTATCTCAAAATTTACAGTTTGTTGTTAGTTTTTGTTGTTGTTTTGTTGTTGTTTTTTTATAACTGCACATATACATCCTCTTACACAGCTACAACTCCCACAACACTTAGCTGCCACTAAAACAAATTGTAAACTATTTTTTTAAAAACATGAGGCCGAGCTGTCTTGCATCTCCACAGCAGTCACACATTTCCACAGTAAGGTTGAAATAACCTGAAAACAACAACAAAAAAATTTTCAGAGACAATCTAAATTGAGACACATGTGTTGTCAGCCTCTGTGCAAGCTCAACTTTGATGTATTCAGCAGTATTAGAAGTAGTACAAGGTAGAACACACTACACGCAAACAATTACACTGTTTGTCAGTTTAGCAACCTGAAGCAAGACGGGTGCTCAGTATATACCAGAAGATGTATCTATATCTATCTATATCCATATCTAATCTATAGCTATATCTATTTATTTATTTATATATATTTTATAAGGATATCCCAAATTCTCATTCCACGTGCACCAATAGCTCTTGAGAAAGGAATTGGCAGGATGTCTGATTTTTTCAGGCTGTGGAAAAGGAGAATGAGAGGTAAAATAGACACAGACTGCTTTTCTCCTCTGCTGTGGCACCTTGGAGCAGGGTGGGTTTCTCTTTTCACCAGTTTCCCCCCATTTTTGTCCCACTGGAAGGCATTTGCAGGCGCAGCTGGCTCCTTGCAGGGCGGCAGTGACTGAAGGTGGCTTGTGTCCCTTCTGTCCCCAGGTGTCCTTCAGGTACCACTGCCGGCTGTACCACGAGTGGCGTCGGAACAATCAGCGGGTGATGCTGCTCATCCCAAAATCTGCACCCATCCCCTCCACCCAGCAGTCCCTGCTGGGCCTGCAGCCCCTCAAAAGGAGCTCCAAGGAGACAATCGTGTGATTTGGGGTGGAGCTGTGCACTGAAGATGTTTTTTTTTTTTTGTCTCAGACTCGCTGGGGTCGGGCAGCGTCCAACACCCAGGAATGTGCAATTTGAATTTACAGACTGACTGCAGAGGGATAAATCACAGTCAGAACTCCAGTTCATGGATGCTGCAGTTATTTGTGGTGTTTGCTAAGCTGCCAAACGTGTTTAGTTAGCAGGGACCCTATGGATTCTGCAAATATGTTAATTGTTGCATCATCGAGTGATGCAAACTTTTTTTATTGTTTAGAATATTAAACTATGGTAATTAACAATGCAAAACAGGTTGCTTTGTTTTTATGATTTTTTGTTCCTACAGTACTGTTTCTTTAGGCAGCTGGACAGTAACCAATATTTATTTCTGCTTCCTAAAGCACAGCAATGGCATTTCCTCATATGATTTTATCTGCAGGTCCATTATACCAATGTTTTGATTATTAAAATTTGTGTGCAATGAGCTCTACAAATCGGCACGTTATTTAAATGCTACAAAGTGATTAGAAAATTGTATTACCCATTTCCTATTTGGCAGGGAAGGTCCAATAGGAAGATTCTTCAGTTATGAATCTAGCATGCACAAGAGAAAAATTAGATAAATTGCAGTAATCTTTCTATCAAAAGTATTATAGTACATAGCACTCAGGAAAAAAAACCCCGTACTTTTCCAAGAAGAAGCACCACATTCTTCAGTGGAGTGCACATTCTGCTGGTATGAATTCAAACTTAGCCAATTTACCCTGCATTTACACCAGGCTGAATTTAACTCTACGGCTTACTTTTGTATAGGGAAAGCTCTGCATACATAATGAATGAGATCACCAGATAAGTTTTAGGAAGCAGGGACTCATCTTGCATGAATAACAGCATTATTTTAAAGCAGCAGAAGCTCTAGCTTGAGAGGTAGGATTTGGCAGAGCATGTGCAAACCCTGAGCTCTCATGGTAGCACTGAGACAAAAAAAAATATTTAAAACATTTAATACACAGTTTTCTATGGTGACCAAATTGGACCTGGAGTGTAAAGATCAGACCTTATTCCTGGGTGACTTTACCTGCTTCCACTTGGTTTTATGCCCAATTCATTCAGCAATTCTTCACTCCCAGAGAGGACACACTTATATAGATAGACTTATTTTAAATAACTACATACACAAAATCTCATTACCAAACGCTGCTAGAATTAGAAATCAATACGGAGCCCCTCTGAACAGCTGAATTTCTTAGAATTGTGCATGGATGGCAATACCACTATGTGTTTTGTTTTCCAAACACTGCAGGAACTGAAAATCAAAAGGAAGATATAGCAGGAAGACAAATAATTTGTTATTCATAAAGTTCAAGGTATTATGGGCATTTACCATCAGACAAGAAGTTATTTGATGTTTTGTGTGTGCTCTGTGATGGTGGTGGGGGGGAAAGCTTAGTGCACAAAGCCAAATCTGTTAAGTTTCTTTATTCTGTCTATGGACCAGTCTAGCTTAGAGTGTGCAATTCAACAATGTTCTTTGTAACTGTCAGTCATGGGGATAGGAGAATCATGGGGATATAAAGCAATAACAGCCTCATTCCAACAGAAAGGTACTCACACAACAAGCCAAGATGTGTAGGTAAATCATGAACCTGCAGATCTGTAGTCATCAGTCTGGCAAGGCTGGGGTTGCTCATGTTTGGCTGTGAATAATTGCTTCTCTTCCAGAGGAAATTATACAAGGCTCTGAAAATAAGGACATCACAATCTCTGTGATAGCCTAAAACCTGTAGTGCTTTATTTATTTTTTATACTTCTTCCCAAAGCTAAATAACTATTTGGAATGAAGACTGAACATGTACTTAAGCAGAATTCCAGACTAAAAAAAATCCGCTGGCCAGGGTCAAAGAAATAAAGCAAATCTAGCTGGGTCAGGATGCTGTGTTTTAATGTCTACACATATACTTTAGGTAAGCTTTCTTCAGAACTTTATTACTGCTTTCAAATTCCTTGAGAGAATTGTTATTCTTAGTGAGTGCTATTGTTGGCTTTGCCTCATGAAACCAAAAATTAGGGTGATAGGGAATTTAAGTGGCAAAACGTTCAGGGAAACATTAGCACAGTGGTTTGGCCCAGCCCATCTGTGTTACTTCAGTTTATTTTTTAAATTATTTTCATCTTTATTTTTTTTGTGTAAGGACATCTTTATTTACCTGAAGAAGGCATATTGAAGCAGAGAGAGAGAAAAAGTGTGGTCCAGTTTAGCACATCCATGGCTAACTCACTTTCTGTGCTTGATGCAGCAGCACAGCAGAACTGCCTGGTGAAGTCACCAGCAGTAGTGTTCCATGGATTTTCTTGAGGAAAAAAGTGGCAGGAAAGATCCAGTCAGACACATAGCATTGCATTAAACCTATTAAAAAAACAAAACAAAAACGAAACCAAAAAACCCACAAAAAAAAAAACCCCAACGAAAAAACAAACATACTTGTATTCTCCCTTGTTTTTCCTACCCACAAGAACTGGGAGGTAAATTATATTACTTTTTAATCCCACTTCTGCTCTAAAGATTTACAGACAGAAGGACCTGCCAGATGGAAGTTGATTTTTCTTCCACAAGTTGATGCTGTAGATGCCACACCAAGCCCAAATTTCCATAAAAAACTGGTTCATTACAGCAAATACTCTTTAACAGCAGCAACACCCATTTCTGTCTGAATAGAAGTGAAAGGCAGAATTAACCACAGCAGAAGCCACAGCCAGTAAAGCTCCTGGCAGTACAATGACACCATTGTTATGTTCTCCTTAAAAACCAAAATTAGTTAAAGAACATAATTAATGAAAGGATGAGTGACCACCTTTTTATTTTTTTAATGTCCCTCCACTTCCCTCTCAGCATCTTTATGCTTTCTTCTCATGAAGCTGACTTTGTCATTTACATTCCTTTTCCAGATAAGTTACACAGAAGGAACAATATTCAACAGTATTTGAGTCAGTATTTTAAGTTGCAAATGATAAAAGCAGCCTGTTCTGATTCAGAATGTAATACAAAATGAGGAAATTTTAGTTTTTATGTAGTCTTTTCCGTGCAGGACTTGCCTATCACATGACACAGATTTAGAAACACCCCAGCTTTCTGTTCAGCTGGAAGGAAGTCACAACATAAACAGTCATTAAAGATACTTCAGTTTTTGGTGGTTTGGGGGATTTTATTTGGTTATTCAGCTGAACAGTTCTGAAGGACTGAGACCTCAAAATGTCATTCACATTTCATTTATTTAAACCAGCTTTGCACCAATACAAAGTCACAAAGGGCAAAGTGGCAACTCTGCATAATAAAGGGGTCCAGAGCCAATATATGCAACTGGCCTTTGATGCAATGGGTACCAACAGAAAGAGGTATGAGAACAGATACTGGGACAGATTCATGCACTAAGAGCTGAAGAAGCTCTTCTTTTGAAAAAAATAAACCAACAAAAGCTGTTAATAATGAAATATCTTTACTTGTTACTTTCTGTGAGATGGCGCTTCATTTAACACTGAACTGGTTAATTAAAGAAGCATTTTCTTTGCAAGCAGAACTGAGCCCTGCCTCTTTACTGCCAAATTATCGGGTATTCAAAAGTATCTTTAAAAACTATAATGGAAATTCATAGAATCACACCATTTTTACGGCTGGAAAAGATGATGTATCAAGTCCAGCCACTGACCCATTGACCACAAACCATGTCCCCAGGTGCCACATCCAAAGGTTTTGTTGGATAATAATTCCACCCCTCCAGTGAATAAACTTTTACTAATATCCACTTTTCCCCAGCCTGCAGCTGCAGGGGGTTGCTGTGACCCGAGGGCAGGACCCAGCACTGCCCCTGGCTGTCCCTCACCCCACTGGGCTCATGCCATGGATGCAGCCTGTGCAGAGCCCTGTGCAGAGCCCTCCTGCCCTCCAGCACATCCACACTCCAATTTACTGTTAACTGCACATTTACTGAGTGAATAAATTCCAGAATGCACTCCAGATTAATAAAGATAAATAATAACCAGAGCTCATCCCAACACAGTATGCACTGATGACGACACCTCACAAATCCACTGTGTTATTCCACATTTCAAACTTAGTTTCACACGCATTTCCGTATGAGACAGCTTTTTCAAAAATCAATCTTTCAGTCCTTAACCTGCTTAAATCTTTTGCTGGCAGTGTCTCCTCCACACCTACCTGTGGCAAGGCTGCAAAACACTTGTGCTCCCTTTGGTGTTGAGGGGTTACAGAACCAATGAGAATTCTATTTATTCTAAATGTACCAAATACTTTCCCAATAAAACTTGTCAAAATTAAGAATAAATGTTGATGTTCTATGTACAACATGCCCTTAGGAGCAAGAACAAAACAAAAAACCTTCAAAAACAAGATGCTGCAGTTTGCAGGGGAACCAATGTCACAGTTTCATTCCACAGCTTCTATTATTATGCAGAAAATAAGACTTGCATGCCCATAATAATATTTTTTCTTCTACAAGTGCAGAACAGTTATGAAAACTCACACCCAAGTTAATATTTAATTATAGGAAAATGCAATCAATCAATCAGCTTAAGCTGAAATGTGCCTCCCTTTATTGAAGCCCCAAATGCAGCTTTTCTTCAGGGTTAATCCCACTGTGTTTCTATCACACAGAAATCCTGTATTTATGCAAACCCTCTAAAAAGAAACCAGGAGATCAGCAAAAGGCCCTGAGCAATAAATGCACACCAAGCAAAACCTGAGATAAAATAGCTAACTTCTGCCATAATCCTGTGATGGAGCTACAGCTGAGTATTATAAATAATTAAGTGTCCCAGCATTTCCTTGATGTCAACCATCATACACCAGGAAAGGCTAAATAAGCATTCACATCCATCACACACAACCTCCACTCCCTTTTTAAAAAATCACCAATTTTTACTAGTTGTCCTCTTTGGGACAGGGGCTTTAAGAGCTTTTATTCTCCATCTACTACTTGATTTCTTTGCCTGGAGATAAAACCCTTCATAGTTATCACGTGGCCATTTCTGTAAAAGCAGCAGTATTTTTTTTAACTTGAAGTACAGATACTGTTTACAGTGCAGCATGAATATGAAACCCAGTGTTTCACAGGTAAAAACTACCTTTTTCAATCCAGAAACCCCCAAATTAGTACCAAATGATACACTGGTAAGATAAATTTTCATGGAAAAAAATTGAACTAAGACCAGCACTTAAAATTGCATAATTTATAGAAGAAAATGAATAATTAGCATCTGTTGAACAGAATTTACATATTAATTTCACTGTCCATATTTTGCTGTCTGCTTGGACAAATGTGATGTATTTATGTAAACCAGGGACAAGGAAATCCAAAGCAAGAAACAATTTTTAGCACAAAACTGCTGTCAACACCATGAACTGATTTGCACCAGTTTTGACTACACTGGTTTTTATACTGAACATTGTAAAAAAAGAATGCAGTTCCCAGGTTTGCTGCACAGGTAAACCACTTGTTTCCTAAATTCCTGATCTGTTTTTCACAGGAATGAGTGTATTTAAGCAGAAACATTTCTGGTAAAGTGTTTATCCAGCTACAAGCACTAAATTGCTAAAGAGTTACCTGCAGGGCATGCAATTTGTATGTAATGCCAGTACCAATGACAATCAAGTTACGGAATTTGCAGGGAAGTGCAGGAAATGCTGGGTTGTTGCCGTACAAGTATTTAAAAAAGACAGGCAAAACAAGACCTCCACCTTGTGGCAGGATGTTTCACAGTTGTGTTTCCCAACACTCCCCCCTCATAATTTACAGGAATTCCTGTCACAGCAAAGAAAAAAAGAAAAATTATGCTAAAATTCGTTTTTCTCCCATTATCATCAAAGAACAGGCTCTACAAAAGCTATAACCAAGAATTTGATCATGCAGGAAAGCTCCTACCATAACTTAAGAATTGTCCCCCTTTCCATCTTCTGCTGGCACATGAAATACCACGACATTGGTCACCAGAAAAGGGCTTATCCAAGATGAAAGACATGTAAAAAAGTCTTAAATTTGCCATGAAAAGTCCAGTCAATTAAAAAAAGACATTCTATCAACTTCCAAAGTTCTGGCCATGCATTTAAAACAATACATTCAGGCTATGTTAAAGGTGTCTACTTCACAGCACTTCTAAATTTCTCTTTATGTTATTGTGCTTGCCCAAACTGCTTAGCCTGGTACTTGCATGATGCACTAAAAGCCAGTCCTGTAAGAAGAGAACCATGAGCAAAGATGATCATAAATGCACCAGTGTGAATAAAGCTCTAAATAATTAATTTTCCAAGTGTGAAGCAGTATCAGTTATTATTCAGAAGAAATCTTTGCATCTCAAATGCCAGTGCTCCATTTAATGGATGTTTCTTCAGCTTCAAAGCCCACCAATTTCAAGGATTCAACACTCATTCACCTTCAGTTCTAGGAAGAAACGAATTCCAAAAACTTCACTCTGCTGCACAGGGATACTTTATTAAATGTTTTTCAGACATTGGAATAATGTGAAAAGGACAGAAAAATTTTCAACATTGGCAAAATTACAACTGTTTCCCATACAAATGTAGACTAGACCTCTAGAGACTTCGTTTTGTTACTAAAAAGTGTAAACAAGTAAGGCAATCCATATTAAAACAGCTTTCTAATTTGTTAGAAAAAAACCACATAAGAAAATTTAAGCTGGTAACACTATCTTAACAACACAGCTACAGGGTGTAACATGAATCCTCTTCCAGAATTAAGAGCTCTAAACCAATCCCCAACAGCACCTAAAATACAAAGAGGTTGTAGCAACTAGTCTAGAGTGGTATAATCTAAGAAAAATCGATCCCCAAAACACACTGGAATATTCCTACTCCAGCAAGGTTTCAATGAAGAGAGACTGGCGTTTAAATCTGAGAGAGACAGGAGCATCAATTCTCAATTCTCCTTGCCAGGAGTCACCACCTCACATCCTGTGAGGAGTCGAGATGCTTGTGACAAAACTTCCTTTTTTTTTTTTCTTTTCTTTTCAGTGGCAAAAGGAGATTTAAGGCCATCAGACTCGCAGCTTTAAAAATTCACAGACAGGAAAAGAACGTTGTGCTTCTCAGAAGGCTCTGTTCTGCAGGCAGGGATTACCACGGCTGGAGGAGCTGGAATTTCACATGACCACACAGTTTCTGCTGGATGCCCTTTGCTCTGCCTGTTGTGAACAGGGAGAACCATTTAAAACCAAAAAAAAAAAAAAAAAAAAACAACCAGAAAAAACCCAAAACACAGCAGGAAATTTTTTTCCTACTCAAAAGAATCTGGTGTGTTTTGTTATATTCACTTTTTAATAAGTATATATTAATTTTACATTAATATATATTATTTATTAGTTTTTATACTATATGCTTTTTAATATATTGAAGAACTGGCCTGGCATGGTACAAACAAGAGTCAGCAAAGATGTACAACCTGTTTCATGCTAGAATTAAAAGAATGTTACATGTCCTTTCCTACTGAGGAGTAATAAGAGGACCGGTATCAGAAAAATACAAATAATTACCATATTTGAATCAGGGAGCATACAGAAGAACCTTGAGAGGTTTTATATAATAAATCTAATAACACACTCCTTTCTTTTTGGTTTTCAGAACTTCATTTTTTCAGCATGCCAGGGACATTTTCCCTCAAAGAGTTTTCAAATCTCAAATCTTGTCTATCAGAGAAAATATGTGAACAGAGATAACAAGAGATTTAAATTCTCAAAACTTTCAGTAAATTTGCCTGCCTAAGCCAAGCTTTACTAGAAACAATTGGCATGGGGGGGGAATCTTAGGAGGAACAGAGTTTAGAGGAAAAAAAAAAACATCTTAAAACTTAAAAATATGTACTTCTCTGCAAAAGGATATATTAGGCAATATTTTTACACTGGTTTCAGTAAGACACAGCTCCACGCTTTCAATAATTATTGATTAAAAAAAAATAACATCCAGACCTTATTTTTAATTTTTTTAAAAAAATAATTCATGACTTATATCTCCGTATTTTCAATGCAAAAAACCTTGTTAACCCTAGAAGAAAATACCTGCTGGCGGTAAATGTCTTCCTCATCCAGAGGTTCAGCTGATTCTTCCTCAACTTCCTCATCTACCCCTTTACGTGCTGTTGTTCTGAACACAGTGCTTCTCTGAGCAACCTCCTGCAAGACATTTTTAAGACTTGAACTCTTAAAAAAAAAAAAAAAAAAATCTCCTGTTCCTTGCCTCCTTAAGACTTTGAGAAATGACAGCTCTAGCTGCTGGGGAAACTACCTTTATTTATTTTGTTTGTATACTTTTCAGGTACTGCTGAGTATACATAAGTTAATTTTAAGTTTCTTAATGATTAAAAAGGAGTGTTTCTCACAAAACACTCATCTGGTTCTTCCAAAATCTGCTTTTTTCATATATATTTAAGTATTTTCTGTCAACTGCAGCATGTCACAGTAACTGTCTCATCCCAAGTTTTAAACCACACCTCACCTGAATTAACCCCTCATTGCTTCATGTGGATTTCACTGTGGGATTCCCCACTCCTCATAAGCACACAGGCTTAGGGTAAACTAATTTAGAAGACAAATCACTGAAGAGTTCACCAAAACTTTCTTTTCAAAACATGTTCTAAAGCACTGCCCAGCTCCTGGCATGAGAGAGGTCTCTGAACAAGTAATTTTTTTACTATTTACATTCTATATAGAGCAAAAAAACCAACCAAACAAAAAAAAACCAAAAAAAGCCAAACAAAAAAAACCCAAAAAACCAAAAAAAAACCCAGAAAACAAAAAAAAACCCCCCAAAAAACCCCCCAAAAAAACAACAAAAAAAAACCCCACAAAAAACCCACAGGCTTCAGTAGAAGCATTTCTAAACTGCAGCTAACTCTGCAAAAGGAGAAAACTTTACCAAACACTGCAATGCATTTCTGTGTGGAACCCTAACTTGCATCTTTGTAGGCGATGCCACCACAGAAAAAGCTCACACAGATCTGAGGTGCTTTACCTCTCCCTGAGAATTTTTCAGCACAACTTTCACATCTTCACCGGTGCCCCAGGAATTCTGGTTCTTCCAGATGAGGTCAGTGGGAGGGCTTGCAGTAACTCCAGCATTTGCAGCCCAGATCTGACAACAAGAAGTCACACAGGAACATTTTTTGCCAGTCTTAAAACATTTCCAAACTGCTGATTCAGGTAATGTATTTCATTTAAGTGGCACTATGAATCTCTTCCAGTGAGAAAAACCAAGTATCTTCCAAAATTTTGTACAATAAAACACATGTGTTTTTAGTGCAGGGACTTCAGAATATGTAATATGATGTAAAATTTTCACCCGTACATAGTGAAAATTAATGCTTCATACAGAATGTTCTGAATAACATCTCTCTGTATTAATTGCCCCAGCAATTTACACAATGAATGCCCAACACAAACACAGGTGATAATTTCCTGAACATGTACACAAGAAGGGCAAAACTGAAAAAACCTTGTGAATTCTGATCCACAGAAGTTGGCCTGAAGTCCATTTCAAGTGAGCAGCTGAAACGTGAAAACTTACTGTAACAGTCTGGCCTGCCTTTAGTACATATCTTGAGGTATATCTGTAACTTGCAGAAGTGTCTCCTATTTTTCGGATCATCTCCCAGCCTCCCATTGGTTGATCCTAAGAAAAGGGAGACAAAAAAAAAAATTTCCACCAGCATTCATTTTCTGCTATGCATGTAGTATGTTTTATCTTTTAGGTTGTGACACACATGAAACTTAAGTGAAAGGGTTTATTACCACTTGATCTTCAGCATGGAATTAGAATAATATTAGGCAAATTTATCTTACCTCTTATTTGAAACTAAAGGTTAATATATCCTGCTTTTGAGTTCTGATGTTAACTTAACTAATGTTTATGATTTGCATCAGTTTTGTTATCAGTTGGTCCAGAGAAATACGTATTAGTAATATGTATTAAATATTAAAATCCCCTTACTAATGTTTATGGTTTTTTGAAGCATAGAATGGCAAGCAGGCTTCCTAAAAAACAAAATATTGCTGTGAGTATTCTTGATATATTTTTACGTATGCACACCTGCCATCACATACTCTATGTTATCTTTTTTTCCTATCAGCCACTTGAAAAGCATTAACAAATCATATACAAATCATCTTTATGGAATAATTGATTCAAAACAAGTGTAGGTATTTTTCAAATTCAAAACAAGAGTAAGCATTTTTTAAACTCTCCAACCAACATAGTTTCTGATCATTCAACAATTGCCACTGTCAGTTAAAATTATCCAAAATAAACAGTCTTATATATTTCAATGGATGCTGACATTCAGTTTGTCATTGCACCAGAACATACCATATTTAGAGAGGATTTTATAAATTTTTAAAATCCATTTATTTAAACTGTCCAAACACTCGTGAATATTCTCCAAGTTTATTACACTGCACTACAGGGAATCACTCAAATCTAGATCCTCTATAAAAGTGCTGAAAACATGAACCACCCATGGTTACTGGAAGTAAAACTGATGCTTCTCCTTGCTTACGAAACAATTAAATAAGTAAAAAATTAAATAAAAGGTTGGGGGAAAATCTATGTGTGTGGCAGGCGGGAAGCTCAAGAAAAAAAAAAAAACAACCTCAAAAAAAGGCAGGTTCTGACTCACTAGAATTCATTTTTGACCTGGTTAAATTGAGTCATCCACACACTGAAGTGTCTAGACCAAGAGAAATGTCAAGGTTTCTTGAATTCACTAAATGAAACCATTGCTCCCCAGGTGTGGTAATTACAGGTAATTACAACCCACATTATCACAGTCTGGAGGAGCCTGTCCATATCCTCATGATTAGAGGGGACTGGGACATTTGGAACCAGGCCAGTCCTTGTCACCTAAATCATCATGATGAGCTGCCTTTCAGTGAAGATAAAGGAGGGAAATGTACTGTATGTTACAGCACCATTTTGAAAACAATGTAAGGAAAAGCTGTGATTATTATTTATCAAAGGGTCCTTCATTTGTGTAGATATGTGTACCCCTCGAATATGAATTCCAGCCTATTCAGGAATCAAATAAGCTCAGTAGGCACTCTAAGAGTGGCTTTGGCATGGGAACTGAGGGCTCAAAGTTGTGGGTGCAGCAAAGGAAGAAGAAAACCTATGATTTAGGAAAGCTCTATGCAGATACAAGGGACATTGGCAGTTAATTTCATCTAGACCTTGATTCTGCATCTGTGTATGTTTCTTTTGGGCCTTTTTAAGGCATAGGAAGTGCTGAAAAGGCTTCTAAAGCAGCCTGGTGTCCGCTTGCAGCATTTGTCAGGAGCAATGCCATCTGTAAAGTTTTACTGGTGCATTACTTGCAAGGCAGAACGCAGAAGTGTGAGGTAACGATTTGGTGGACCTTGCAGTGAAAGAAAAGCACAGAAAATCCTTGGGAAAAAGTCGCCATCAACCCAGAACAGTGTGTGAGAGCTTTCTTTGAGACACACCCGGTTCCTTAACGCCACGAGGTCAGCACAAAGCCCGAGGACGCCTCAACTCGCGACACGCGTGGGGCGTTTCCAAACCTGTTCAGAGGTGTTCTTCAAGCGGATGAACTTCCCATCCACGTCTATCTCCTCGATGGACACGTTCCCCGTGGCAGAGGCAGAGTGGGAGATGGTCACGCTGCTGCTGGCTTCAGACTCCTCCACGTCGATCCTCTTCCTCTTGCCGCCGGCCGTGCGGACGCTGCGGCTGGACGAGGCGCGAGACACGGTCACCCGGGAGGAAGGGCTGGGGGACAGCTTCAGCCTGGAGTGGGGAAGGGAGAAAGAACACACACACATCACGTCAGAGAAAAGGAGGCTCAGGGAAGGACCTCCTTGCTGTCCACAACTTCCTGGCGGGAGGGTGAAGCGAGCTGGGGGTCGGGCTCTGCTCGCAGGGAACGCGGGACAGAGAGAGAGGAGACAGCTCAAGCTGGGTCAGGAATGGTGTGCACTGGGTATCGGGAGGGATTTCTTCACTGAAAAGGCAGCCAGGCTTTGCTCGGGGAAGTGGTGGAACCACCGTCCCTGGAAGTGCTGGAAACACGTGTGGATGTGGTACTTGGGGACATGGTTTAGTGCTGACCATGGCACTGCTGGGTCAACAGCTGGACTCAAATCTCTTCCAGCCTGAATGCTTCCATGATTTGGTTTTGCTTTTCCCATCTTTTCTTTTAAATAAACTTTCTTCCATTGCCTCTTCTTCCCACAGATTTACACAGCAACACAGTAAACAAAGCATGTTACATGAAGAAGTGAAGGCTTAAGTACTTAAGAGGTGAATAAAACATTGTCAAACAGCCGATTAATGTTCCTGGAGCACAGAATACTAATGGACTACTACATTAAGAGCATAAAAGCATTTCTGTGCATTTGTCAAAGACTAAAAAGAAACAAAAACCCTAGGGGGACTTAAGCCACTGTGGGAAATTAATGCAAAAACAGAGTGGCATAAAACCTTTGGGTGTTTCATCTCCACAGTTGAGAGGAATCAGCAGTGAGCAGCTCAGAATACAGCAAAGAATCAAACTGCTTTAAATGACAGTTGTGATAGAGGTGAAAATTCTCAGTATTGGAAGAACTCTGAAGCCAGATGTGGAAAATGCAGCTGGCTGATGAGCTGGGCAATCACAATGGCTATGATTTATTAAAATTATTCTATACTTAGAGAAATTTAGGTAACAATTAATTAACCCTGCAATTAATTTTGAAGAACATTAACCATGGCACCAAACAGGCATACAAATGACAATTCATTACTTCTTCTCTGCTGGATCTTTAAAAAAAAAGTGCTGTTTGCTGCCTTGAGAACGGGTCTGAAAATCAGTGTGCTTGGTCTTATGGTGACTTAGAACCGTGTCAGACAGGAGGGGGCAAAAGCAGTGCCTTGGAAAACAGTCAAGCACCACTAAAAACTGCTTTTTAACAGAGAAAAAGACAAGAAAAGCACAGAGATAATAGAGACACCACCTTGTTGCCATGTCCTTTCCTACCTCTCCTCTTCACCCTCCAGCAATTTCCGGTATGCATGGATCTCCATGTCAAGTGCCAGTTTAACATCCAGGAGTTGCTCATAGTCAGACAGCTGCTCCTGAATCTGATTTCTTATCTCTGCAATTTCCTTCTCCTTCTCTGTCAGCATTTTGCGGCACTTTTCCTGTTCCTGGGCCAAGCTGTTCTCCAGGTCCTGTGCTCTGTCCTGCCACGCTCTAGACTAGAGAAAAAGCATTGAAAACATCAGTGATGGAGCAAAGGAAAGCCCACCCAAGCCTTCACGTGCTCTGCTGTTCAGGCAACAGGGAATTCAAAACACAGAAGTTATGTCCTCCTCTTTTTCTCAGTTCAAACTCATCCGTGTTCAAATTCCTGCTCTCCACCTCACCTACTGCAAGACGTAAACACCTAAATTCCAGTGAAACTTGCAACATCCTTGGAAAAACAACTACTTTGGTCTGTTTTTCTGAGGTCTGAAAATATGCTGCTGTACTTGAATTTACTTGGGAGAGAAAAATTGAGTTTAAGAGCTTAACTGTTTAACACCGTGCTGGACAGGGCACAGTAACACAGTCTTAAGCTGCACCAGGGGAGGTTTAGGCTGGACAAAAGGGTGGTCAGATATTGGAATGGGCTACCCAGGGAGGCAGGTGGAGGAGTTGCCACCTCTGGAGGTGTTTAAGTGCTCTGCAGTTTCCAGATGTCTGCTTTGGGATTTGGCTTGGTGCTGCTAATTCTGAATTTTGGGAGGGAGCTCACCTAAAGGAATAGGGGTTGTTGTCAGTGAAAACCTGCCTGCCTATCCCTAAGGCCTCCAAGGCTTGCTCAGAGTATGGTGATAAGGATTCCTTGAAGAAATCTGATTTGTCTTCTGCTTCAAAAATTCCATCAAGCCAGCAGATCTTAAAACTGTACACCCAGAATGGAATGCTTATCAAAGAGAGCCCAAAATGATGGCAGCTTTAGGATTTATTTTTCATAAGCATGCTTTCTTCTGTTTCATAGTCTCTTGAGATTTAATTTTTTTTTTTTAATTAAGGGGCACAGAACAGGAACCAATGCTCCATAATCACAAAGTCTGCTATGCATGCACCCAAATTTAGGAAGTCACCACATATTCCAAAGACAAAGAGAGAAGGGAGTCTACATGTCTGACACAGGGGACCAGTGTAACTGGTTGTTAATGCTAAGAGGCAGAATTTAATAAATGGAGTTTTGTGCCACATGGAAGATCATAGAGGAGTCTACAACACAGCTCAGTGCTGGCAACTCAAACTAGACCAGCACCAGGGATAAGAGATTTCCAAAAAAGTGCTAGTAAAGTGGAAAACAAAAGTTTACTGGATTGCTACTAATGCTACAAAAAAAAAACCCCAAAAAACCAACCAGAACCACAGCAAAATGATTTCTTTGGTGGAAAATCTTGGTCAAAACTACAAAAAAAAGTTGATTTTCTGTGAAGCTGATTGCCCTGCAGTTAGCAATAAACACTTCTGCCAGTTCAGGAGCAAGTACTCTGAACCAAGCTGTCACTCCTGAAGGAACAGAACAGAGGCAATTAACTTAAAAATCCTGCTGACTGAACCTCCAAGAAGTGATGTAGTCTAAAGGCAGAAATAAGATCTAGGTGGCCAAAACTTTCCATCCAATTCCTGTGGAACCTCATGCACATTCATTGTGCCACCTGATCTTTTCCAGAAACTAACTTGTCTAGATAAAAGGAAAACTAGGAAGACTCTTACTAGTATCTGGAAATTTATTTGGAAAATTAGGAAATAATGTCCCCTGCATTTATATTTTCCACTTGAAACGCATAGAAATTTGATTTCCTACTAGAGTCTACTGTATAGGAGGAATAAAATTCAAAATGTATCACAGAAAGGATCAAATAGCACTAGTATTTTATGTTCCGAAAAGGGTTTAAATATTTTGTTGCATTTTCAAGTGAGTTACAAAAGCTTACTGCAGAACCAACTCCTAACGCTTCTAATTTTCACTTTGGATTTCCCACTGCAGTGCACACAATGTTACTAACAGGCCAAGAGTGAACGTATTACTTGTCTATACATTGTGTCATACTTCTCTGGGCGTGATCTATGCCCTCTGTGACCTAGGAATAACCAATTTCTGCTCAAGATCCTGCCCTATAAATGCTCAAGGACAGTTATTTGATATTTTTACTCAGTCTCACACTCCTAATCTGGGCAACATCACATCACTGCTTTTGGGTTTTTTTAGATGTCCAGATGCAAACTGGATCTAGGATGAAAAGAGACTGCAAATTCCGGTTCTAGCTTTGAATGTTGCTTTGTAGAATTCTACACTGGGCTGTTCCAGTCAACACTAAGCCACTCAGAGTGCCAAGAACATTTAATACACATTTGTCCAAAATTGCCTCATCTATCCACAAAAATTTTCACAAAAGCCAGTTAACAGCACCCTGTTTCAAACTAGCTCCATAGCTACACTTAGAGAAAAGAAAATTAAATTTGTCAAAAGGGGTCGTCATTCAGGAATTTGAAACAGCACAGAGCAGTGGGAGAGAGGACAAACCCCGCCCGCGAGGCTGAAGTGAAGGGCAAGACCGACCTTTAACAGAGAAAACCAACAACTTGCAACGGAAAGAAAAGCCCTTTAATACAAAAACCAACAGCTGCAGAGGGCAGGACCGAGGGGGCCCGCTGGTTACCTCTTTCTGGAGGCTGGCGATGTGCGAGGACAGGCTCTCGATGCGCATGTGGCTCTCGTTCAGCTGCTCCCGGATGGTGCTGACGGCGGAGCTGCTCAGCTCCGATGACATGCGGGCACTCTCCAGCTGCGGGGCACCAAAGGGAGAGCTTCAGCCTCAAACAGACTCCCACCAGAGGCACGAAATGCATCACTGAAAAACCCGCAGGCCACGACAAGCCACCCAGTTCCTCTCCGCGGCTCCAAAGCACCCAAACTTTTCTTCCTTCAGGGCTAAAATGCGGTGCCTCGGTTGCCACGTTGGAAGTGCCCTGCCTGGAATTCCAATTCCCTGAATACTTACTTGAGGATTAGAACTTTCCCTTGTGGACGTTACTGAAATTGAACTGCTAAGTTCAGTTTTCATGCTGGCCAAAGTTTATTTAATACACTTAAACTGAAGAAGCTAAATTGAAATTTCCAGTTCTCTAAAAAGAGGCACCTGTCAACTTTCAGGCAATATAAGCAAATTCGTACCAGTACCAGTGCCCTAAGCCACTACTGCTTCATTCTATCACTTCAATTTTGAATAGTTTTACTTTTATAAAGTAATTAAAGTAACTCCTGCTGAACAATACCACACACACTTGAGCTGCACCATAGATTTACTAATATTGTTGATGATGATGCAAAGCAATCTTAAGTTTAGCTTTTTTAAACTAAGCTTCCAAAACTACAGAAAAGCATAGAAAAGACCAAGAAAGCAATGAGAGGTTGCACTTTTTTTGCTAGATTGTATTTTAAATAATCTTTTGCAAGCCAGATTGAAGACCTGGAAATAAGCAGGCTGAATAGACCAAAACCAATGCTAATAAATTCAGTTTGTATGAACTTTTCTACTGTAACATCCCACCTTGCTTTTAAAAAATACTAACTGCAACAAGTAGAGCCACAGAAACCAGGTTCAGTTGAGACATCAGGGTGCCTCCTGACATAAATGCTAAACAACAGCAGAGGAAGGAAATGATGAAGTGTAACTGATTTCAGCTTTTTGCCTAGATGAGTGAAAAACAGAAGTTACTGGGCATTGCAAAACTTCCCCATGACAGGGTCAGAGGACTCTATCTTGTCTTTTCAGCAAGCCCCATTACGAATTTTTATACAAAACATGGGACGCCTTATTGACCATTGTTCACTATCATGCTTAAAAACACATGAACTTTCCTTGAATTCACAGTAATCCCAGCATTAATCATTTTTCCCCCCACCAGATCACCTTCACACAGTGCTTCTTTCCCTTCTGTTATTATACCTGACGAGGATTAACCCTGCTCCCAAAGCCAGAGGTGAAAATGCAAATCCGTGCCCAAACACAGGCTAACTTCAAACCCAGCTCCCTAATAAACCCCTCCGAGCTGCCAGCAATTATGCCACTAAGCAAAACAAAACCAGAGCACATCAAACAGCTGTGTGAAAACACGTTCTCACCTTGGAATGGTAGGTCTCTTGCAGCTCCTCTTTGTACAGCTTCACTTGTGCATCGTGCTGCTCCCTGATTTCGTGGAGGGCCTGGGCCAGTTTGTGCTCGTATTCAATCTGACGCCCAGAATCCACCTCCACCAGGCGAGTTTCGTGCTTCCTTCTTGTCTCATTGATTTCCTGTGACAACCGGGAAAACGTGGCAACACTCAGCAAATACAGGGCAAAAATTTCAGAAGGCTACCCTGCTGAGTGGAGACTAATGCAGGTTCTGGTGTCAGATTATCTGGTTTCTACTAAAAGTTTAGTGTCAATCTCCCCAGTCTTATTTTGCAATAGCCACTTAATTAAAGTAAGAGCTAGGATACCATCAGCGTTTTTTTTTCTGAGAGTTGTCTGAACTTTCAACAAATACACCTCATCATCATTATATTTCAGAAATACATCCCTCCTTTCTTCAGGTATCTTTTCTGGGCTTCAACAAAATCAAACTACTGTGAAATAACAGCCACCCCAACTTTCCCCATTAACTTGTGTGCTTGCCTGTGCTTTCTCTGGAAAGAAAAGGACTCCAAAAACATGAAACAAAGCTGAAAATACTCCAAGCAAGGAAAAAAACCCACATGGAACAAAAGGCAGTACATCAAGTACATTTGTTACTGCCCTAAGGTTCCTCCTGGAAAGTCTCAAGGTCCACAGGACAAAGGGAGGGTGGCAAGAAAAAGTTCTAAAAGACAACTGTTCATCCACTTTTGTTTCCATTATTCAAAAGCATCCTATTAAAAAGGCTTGAAATTAAAAACATCGCCAGGTCCAGAGCATCTGTTTGAGTCTCCCTCCACTTTATTTCTTATTACGGGATTATGTGGGAAATTACTAACCTACTTTCTCATTAATAAGAAAAGACATGTGCATTACATACCATGATCAGAATTTAAGATAAAACAACATGACACATTAAGTTATTTTACCACAAGAATTCAGAGTTAAAATCACTTTTCCTAGAAAAAGGAGGTTCTAGAAATCTTCATGCTAGAATAGAGGTAAACTCTACTCCGAGTAGGAGTTCAGACAACTTGCACAGGTACCTTCCAACCTGAATTATTTTCCTATTCTAGAATGACACCCCAGTTGTCTTATTCTCTTTAGAAACGTTAATTCTTGAGGCTAAATTTACCTCCTCATACATATTTTTACGGAATTCCAGGTCCTCAAGGAGGCTCTGACAACGGTTTTCAAGGTCCACCTTCTGCAAGGTTTCGTTTATAAGCTGGTCCTTGGCAGCAGCTAAAGAAGCTTCAAGCTTTAAGAAATAAAACAACCAACTATTAGGCAGCAGAACTCACACAATGGCCAGAGCCTCACAGAACTACAGCTAACTACACATTAAGGTTTAACTTCACAATCAAATCCCAATATTTACCCCAGTAATATTACATATCATGGACACACTTTTGCAGTTGTTTATACAAGTGATTTCTATATATTTCACATTATTAACTAGCATTAAAATTGCTACTTAATAATTTCCCTTACAAACCAATTTTTAATGCACAGAAAACACCAAGTTTCCTGCACTCTACATCTCATCCCCTTGAGGTGGTGCTACTCAAGATCACAAATCAAAAGGCTAACAAAACCAGGACAAGAGGTTTCTCTCCCTCATTGTTCCATTGGAACATGGAGAACCACAGGGAGAACCAAAAAGGAAGACAGAGAGAAACTTATTTGTCAGTTATCTGTTCTTGTGAAGTCAATCTGCCCCGCCAAAAACACTTCTGAAAAGTGTCAAGTGTACTTTGAGTTTTGACCTGCTTTCTTCCCCCCAAATAACATCCCTTGTAATTCTAGCATCTGCAATTTTAAGAGCTGTCTCTTCCACCATTCACATTATGAAAAAAACTCAACAGTACTGGACTCAGAAACCTATTCAACATGTTTCTAATGTGGAAAGTGAATCATGACTTGTTCTAGCTGTGACCAGATGACAAGTTTTCAGCCTTTTTCTTTTGGTATTTACAAAGTTATATTTTATCAGATTGGCAGCTCATAATATAGAAAACCACATCAACTTGCTGACAGAGACTGATGGTTAAATGTTTCTTCTTCTCACCTCTCTAACTTGATCTTTCAAATCTTCAATTTCTCCCTCCAGACTTTTCTTATCACCAAGTGCTGTGGCCAGTGCAGCTTCTTTAGAATTTAGGGCTGCTTCAAACTCACGAAGTTTGACTTGGGCTCCATTGAGGTCAGATTCCTTTTTTGCATAGCTGGAACAAACCAGAGAAAGTGGTTGCAGGAAAACCTAGAAATGCCCCTGAAGTCGACTGCTGACTAACAAAGCAATCCGAATCTTGAACTTGAGAAACGCCTGTCAAAAATATTTTGTGTTAGCTAAATTTACTGGGCTTTGCAGAACCTTTCGAAAATAGCAAAGTTCCACAGACCTAAATAAACAGACCCAAATCTTGTCTGTACAACAATATCTGCCATCACAGAAATTACACTGGTGCAGAGGTGATGTGATTTCTTTGTGAAGGCAAGCACAGAAGGTTTTCAAATTACCCTCAAATTAGTTTTTGTGTCTAGACAAGCAGTCAAGCATTTTCTAGGTGTTTATTTCCTAAGCCAGCATATTCAAACAGAGAAATCAAACAGGAAAAAAGTAATGTCACATAAACACAAGTTTATTATTCACAGACAATGCTGTAACAGGCTACTATCAAAAACAGGAGAAAGGAAACCCATATTCACGAATCAAAATGTTTCTTGTCCTTAGATGGCACCAGCAGCCATTAAATTTGTAACAAGTTCTTCAGGCTTGAAGCTCATTCTTTTTCTGCCTGGAATATCCACATTTGTCTATCAAGGACAGTAGCAGGTAGATGTCCTAGATGGTTTCAACTGAACTATGAACTTTTTAAAGGAATGGACAGATTTAGGCTCAATAATACTCAGCTAAAACATCCTTCGTCAGTTCTCACGATTTTCTTTCCAGATTGGGAAAAAAAAAAGCAGAAATAACAACATAATGCTGAGAAGTCTTAAAATTGGATACAGATAGATTCAGAATACATCCACGGCTCTTTTTAATCACTGTACAGCTTACAAGACACAAGAGTAACACTTCTTGACAAAGTGACACCTGACACAAAATCAACACAATCTTAAAAGAAGAGACCCTCAGCTTGAAAAGATCCTTTTTTCCCCAAGATTACCTGCAGCTAGCATGCTCAAGAGAGGTGCATGCTCGCAGAGGGATGCAGGGATGGAATGCATGTCTGGAGGTTCCAGCACCACATGGCCGGCTTTACGCAACAGATTTAGCGCTTGCTAATCCCGATCCCGTGGGATTAGCACCTGCTCCCCCCGTCCCGTGGCATCAAGGGGGCAGGCTGGGAGCTCCTGAGACACAAAAACACTCTCTTCTGCACTCAGCTGCTCAACACTCCTCAGTCCCTTTGCGGCATTTCACTCCTCAGACCCACATCTTGATCCGCAAAGCTCGGAGAAAACCACAGGATTTAGGGTTTGGACACTCCTGGCTTCCAGCTCTCTGCATTATTCCCAAGAGGTTCTGTTCTGTCCTGTCCTTCCTCTTCCACCCAGGCCTGCTGGAACTTCAGCATGCAAGGAAAGTGTGCAGCAGAAGAGGAAAAAGAAGGAAGAGAAGGTGTCTTGCCCTGGTACAAAAACCCAATCTCTCCACCCCTACTGAGAAGCAGAAGAGCCCACAGCAGACATTGGTTTGACCACTTCTAGGAAAAGAAAAGCTTTAATCAAAACATGAAGGAACTGCTTCTCCCATGCTGAAACCAAGCCTACCAAGTCAGACCCTGAAATGAGAAAGTTGCAGAGCTATAGATAGTGTGCTGCTCCCCAATCTGCCCCACATTATCCTGGACTCTGAAACGGAGATTCCCCAAAATATGCCACTGTCTGAAGAGTGTGGATACCTTAAAACTACTTGGTTTTTAAATTATTTTAATGCAAATACCTTTTTAATGCATTTACAGACTGGAAGGCAGCTAAGAAGAGCATTCTTGCCGTGCATAAGCAGAGAAAAAAGGGTATATAAAATGGATAGTAACAACAACATGATTAAAATCCAGTGCAGTACCTACACCACAAAAAGTATTACCAGTTAGATCAGCCCCTTCTGGCTTGTTTGCAACAAGACTGTCTGTGAAGCCACAGTATGATTTAAGGACACTAAAGCCACAGCCGGGGGGGGTGGTGGGTGGGTGGATAATTAAAATAAAGCACTATTACTTGTTAGTGACATGAGTTGTCTATGAGACAGCTCATCTGAACACATTCTCAGAGAGAAAACAGAAACTGGAGCTCAACACTTCAAATGCTGAAAGCCAGATGAAATCTCAGCAACTCAGCAGTGTCATCCCAGCCCTAAAGGGAATACAGAAAAGATCAGAAAAGCCTCAGTCATTTATAAAAACAAACACTAATGTATACAACACATACTTCACCCTTACACCCACTAATTTTCACCAGGAAGAACTTCAGCCTCTTGACAATAGCTGGCTTCTTCCTCCCCTAAGATCCAAAGCTACATCTGAATACAGCAAATGAAAAAACCTCAAACACCTTCCTGTTGCAGTGTTCAGAAATTACCTAGAACTGTACTCCTTTTCAAGTAGTCTGACTCATGAAAGGAAAGTAAAAGCAAAGAAGTAATTGCTGACTTGCATCTTTTTCAAAGAAGCAGCTTGGTCTTTTTCTCTTTTGACTTCAAAGTGCATGGATCTTCTTATCCATGGAACTGTTAACAACAACCTAGAATTTCCCATGATCTCTTTAAACTTCTTGCTAAGTTAATAGAAAAGCCATACAAAACAACCGAAACAAAACGAAATAAACCAACCCAAATCAAACAAAAAAACATTAAGAAATCTTCTTCTAGCTGTTCAATAAGCTGAACTGACCATCTGCAGCCAGACAAACCATACACCTTATTGCAAGGCAAGCAGTCAGCAGGCAGACATGGGGAGGATTAATTCAAAAGTTCCTTTGACACTGACCAAGTGCAGGATACCACCACCCTACAGCAGATTCTTCTCACTTCCCACATCCCACCCACACTTTTCTGCCATTACTTAAGAGTCTGGTCACAAAGCTAAGCATTACCAACATTAATCAAACCCTCCTCGAAAAGCACTGGCTTTCAGCCAAGTCATGACATAGATACATACTTGTGGTAATTCCTGATAATGCAACCTATATTTAGACCCATATAAAATCACATTTACAGCACAATGGGCTGGTTTTCTACTCTAGTTGTAGAGAAATATGAAAATAATAAAAAAACCCCTCAACTACAGTCACAATTTCTTTGTTTAATTTAGCGAGCAGTCAGTTTCCCACATTTTTCCCCTACGACAGACAAAACCCTAAGGCTGTATTCTGCAAGAACCTGACTTAACATAAGATGCACCTAAGAGAATTCGATTTTCTTAATAGAAGTCAACATGAAAATAATAGTAACTGGATGAACTTTCCTTCAAATAAATATATGTACTGTGATTCCAGCTTGTCCCATGTCACCCATCTTATGGAAATAGTGTTTGAAACCAACACCACATCATCTCTGGTCACATACTGCTCAGCTGTGACCCTGCTTGGAGTCACAAATCCACCCTGAAGTTCATGGTCAACTGTGTGAATCCCCTGACCCCATTTCTAAGCAGAACCTACACACATATATCAATCCACTGTCCATTACCCTGTCATCATTACATGTCCATGTATTTGAGACCAAATATTTCTGTCCTACACTGCACAGAAGACATGCTTACTTGAGAACACAAATTCCTACATTTCAGTGGCTTGATTTATTTTGCAACAAGCTAATCACCTCAATCCTTCCCGGCTGGGTGCTCGATGGTATACGCCCAAAAACAGTGACAGATTTTAGATTAAAGCTCTGGAGTCCCTCAGACTCCCATCTCTGCCTCACTTTTCAAGATCACATAAAACAACAAAAATATGCCTCAAAAAATTTCAACTCATCCTGCTTTCCACAGCTCCTGTCCTGCTCCTTACAGCACATATGCACCCTGGAAAACCCTGGAACAGGTGTCACATCTTTGCCTGCACCAACACCACATGGTAGCTGCTCAGGGTACCAGCTGTGGAGTGCCACACACTTGCACAGTAATTCAAGCCACAGGCTGATGGGAAGCTGTTCCTGATATTTATTGTATTGCCTAATCTCAGTGCAGAGATGTACTTCAGAGTGTAGATAGGAAGGAAGGCCAACTGGAGATTCAAAGCCAGCCAGCCAGATAAATTATCACTTTGATATTTAAAATTAAAGTTTAGTTCCTTGCCAGAATTACATTTGCTGTTAATGCTTGTAGTCTACAAAACACCTGAAGCTAATAAAGTAAGATCACCAGCATCTCCAATAAAACACACAATTTCCTTCGAAGTTGCTTTAATCACATTGTCTCCTCTTCTAGGAGAGCAGATGTCCCTCAGCACTGGCAAACTGCCACAGGGAAACCTCGGCGGGCCAAAGACAAAAGTAAACAATGGGTTTCCTAAATGAACTAGTGTTAACACCAACTTATGCCTCCTAAAAAACACAATTTCCTCACATGAGACCAACCAGAACGTCGACAAGTCCAGCCGGGGATTTTTGACCTGCCGTACATTTAACTAAGCCCCCATCACAAACATTCCTTGAAATATATTTCCTTTATCTTGGAAACCACTTCCACCTGCGGAAAACTGTGCTGAAACCTGACCCATCAGCAGAGCCACACAACCCAGCAGCCAGCCCGGCTTCTGAGCAGCAGGGCTGGGTGACACAGCTGTGCCCAACTCCACAATGTGCACCCTTGTTAAATTAATTGCTCCAGTGACACTCGAGACCTTTTCCCCCACCATCTACGCTCAGCACTTCTCCCTGGTGCGCACCCGTGGCAAATGATGAAATCACACATTTCCCCTCAAAAGCAGAAGCTTCATCCAGTGTTGTAGGGTGTGATGGAGCAATTGGGACCTGGTGCTTAAATGATGGCATTATGTCGCGCCCAAGGATCACACCTTTCAGTGATTCGTATGCCTTGCCCACTGAACCCTTTTCTCAGGAAAATTTGAAACAATCTGAACTCTCAGCCAGGGCATCGCTGCTCTGTTGCACAGAGTGCACTCCACCTAAAAGTAACAGGAGTTGTTACCTTAAAATAATTTGTTGTCAGTTGTATCATCACACATTTTGAAACTTCATGATCCCACTATGTACAGGCAACTACTTCCTTTCATCTTTATTGTTCATGATGAGCAAGTCCAGCAGCCGGAAATCAATATGCACAGACTTTTTTTTTTTCTGTGGAGCTACTGCTGGCATCTTCCATAGCCCTTGACTGCAAAACTGTAGCAGTCACAATTAACTACACTATTTTTTTAAAGGACAGTAGAGGCATGTCTCTACAACAGCCACCACCAATGGCAAAGCATAAAGTCTTGGCTAAACACAAATGAGAAAATAAATTGGAAATACTGTGAAACTGTTATGTGTCTCTCAATTCTTTCTCAAAATATGGAAAAGAGATCTCCCTCTTCTCCACCTTCCAAGAGCTCTCCAAGAATTCTATACACGTGAACTCAAATTACATGTTTTGTTTTTTTTCCCCCCCAAGTCGTGATATACAGAGATTTCTCTTTCCTTATCTCCATTCTGCCCATCACAAGCTTCCTACTTACACAACTGTGAGTATCACTTTCTCATCTCTTCCCCAGAACATAAATAAGGAAGCTGGTTTTTTTTTAATCTCACTTCCCCACCTAGTCCTTTAGAGATCTGAAGTATCAAGGGAAACCTTCATATTCAGCTACAGCAGAACCCACTGCATGGCAAGTACTCTAGAAGGAGAGGATGCAACAAGTCTGCTATATATAGGAGTGTCAGCTAAAGAAACAAATGCAATTTTTCTTGAGGCATTTGAAGTATGAACAGAGCAAGCTTTTCAGTGCATCACACCATATAGATGGCACTGAACTCAACAAATCCAACAAATAGGTGACCGGATCTTTAATTTTTTTAAGGAAAGAATAAAAGAAGTCCTACAGCACTTTGAGAGTAACTAGAAGCTTGAGTTTGAGGCACGAATTCAATGGGTGACTGAAAGATGACTGGAATAAAATGGATGAAGCAACTAAGAAGGATGCCGTGCTAATCAGAGAAAGCAGAGTTGCACAAGCATAACGTCTGCAAAAATATTCAAATAGCACATGAAGGCCAGCTAGATCATGAATGTTATTGCCCAGCTTAAGACAACGAAGTGGCAAATTATCTTTGCTCCCTGCACAGACCCAGAACAACTTGAGAGCCATTTCTCCTCACATTTATCTCCTCTGGCTCTGCAGGGAACCAAAGACATCACTAATTTGAGTGTTATTACACAGTTACCAGAATACCTAAACCACACAAATCAAACATGTCAGCAAACTTTTTTTCTTCCCCCCAACTGGCTCTGTTAAATCCAAACTACTACATAGATTTAAACTAAAGTCAGTGTACACACCATACTGCAGTTCAGCTTTTAAAGAGAGCAAGGAAAATTCTGTTGAGAGCACACATTCTCATCTTATCTTGCAAATCTTTACAGTACTCTTATTCGCACTTGTGCAACGTGCTTTTAAGAGTACTTTTTGTCAAGTTATAATGCGACTTAACAGCTTTAAGTAGCCATGAGGGAGAGTGTGCTCCAGTTCAAGTGAAAAACCCCTTTGCTCCTTTTTATGACTTTGAAAATAGAATTACAGATAAGCTTAGATATCCCCAAGATATCCATCTAACAATACTCAAAGGACGACTAGGGAACTGGACGCTCACCATGAGGTGTGGCACCAAACAACACCAAAGAGCCACAAATAAATAGAATCCAGGAGCCTCAAACAGCAGTAAGTGCTTGTTCTACTAAACTATCCAGGAGCTCTTGGCAATCAACACCCTGCCCCCACCAAAACATCAGGTTTTTGCCAAGTACCCCACCACAGGCAAATGCAAGACAGAATATGCAAATGTCCACGTCCACATTACTAATGCCTTGGTCCCAGCCACAAAAAGGGAATCTACAGACTGCATTTAGATCCCAATCTCACACACGGAGTCTTGTGAGAAGGTAACACAAGACTATGTCTTCCTCAATAAAATCACTAAGAGACAGAAATTCCTAGCTTGACCTTGGAGTCAAGTAATGTTGGTGCCTGTCTGCAGCTACACCTGGCTTTCCCTATCACTGTCAATAACCACTTTGATTTAAGACCTTCATAAGGTGCCAAGAGGTAACCTCAAGAACAACCAGTCTTACTAATTTAGAAGCTCACGGGTTTAGTTTTTTAAATAACAGAGTCCAAAAGATACCACAGCTGTCTGCAGACGCCCAAAAATATCAATATGCTGGTTACACACAAAGTATCTTTTTCATCATGAAAAATCAGGACTGAGAGGGCATTTAAGACACAGTAGCAGAGGAAGAATAACAACTGGAGGCTTTTTCCCCCCTCCCACCTTGTGATTCCAAGACTAAAGCGCGAATGCCTAAAACTACAGCAGACACGGAACTCAAATTGAAGGTAAACACAAACAAGAAATCAAATAAACAACGGAACCGAGTCGAACGCTCAAGAAGCAAAATCTACTGCCTCAAAATCAGTTCGCTGCAACAGGGGGGATCTTGGCACTGTGCCCTAAAGCCGTCAATCTGGGGGATGTGTGTACACAAATTCTACATTTTGTAACATGCGAACATCCAGGAAGGCACACAGAAATTACAGTTCTCTTTGGTTTTAAGTATGCCCCGTGTATTACTTAGTGAGTATTTTCATCTTATGAGAAAATAACAGGAAAAAGTTCTGGTTTTCATTCCGAAGCAGCCTGAGCCTTAAAGACAGCTCCATGTCCGTGCAGTGGGTGGTGAATGGAATCACAGAATGTTAAAGGACTGGAATGGACTCTAAAGCCCGTCTAGTCCCAATAGGCAGAGATGTCACTGACTACAGCAGACCATTCAGAGCTCCATCAAGCCTGGCCTGGAACACTTCCAGGGATGGGGCATCCACAGCATCCCTGGGCAACCTGTGACGGAGCCTCGCCTCTCTCACAGACAAGAATTTCTTCCCAATATCCCATCTAAACCTACCCTTCTTCAGTTCAAAGCCTTTCCCATCTTGTCCTATCACTCCGTGCCCTTGTCAGAAATCTCTCTCCAGCCTCCCTTAATTACAGGCTTTAAGGTCTGTCTTACTGCGGGAAGCAATCAGAGCACTACAACTCATTTTTTAAGCGCCAGCCTCCCCATACAACCTGTTCTAGCGCCTCGCCACCCGCACAGTAAGGAATTCCCGGATAACTTATCTAACCAAAACCTCCCCCTTTTTCCACCTGAAGCGGTCGGAGCCATCCCGACGGGCACCGGAGCGGCCGCGGATGCTGCGGGGACCGGGGCACTCGCACCCGGCAGGGGCGGCGCTCGGGGCCGGCGCTTCCCGCTGGGGCGGAGCGGCAGCAGCAGCGCTGCCCGTGCCTCATTCATTCCCTCATTCATTCCCGGCCCCGCAGCCCCCGCTGGACGGACGGGCGGGCGGCACCGCGGGTGCGTCCGCCGCCGCTCCGCCCGCATCCCCATCTCCATCTCCCATCCCAGGGATGCTGCCCGGCCCTTTCCCCGCTGCCCACCTGCCCAGCAGCTGCTCGTGCTCGGCGCGCAGCTTGCCCAGCTCGATCTGCAGCTTTGCGCGCTCCCGCGCCGTGTCGTCCAGCGCCCGCCGCGCGTCCGCCAGCTCCGCCTCGTAGATCGCCTTGAGCCCGGTGACCTCGCGGCCCCGCACCTCCTCCCGCTGGGTCACTTGCAGCTGCAGCGCGCTGTTCTCCGTCTCCAGGCTCCGCACTTTGTCGATGTACACGGCCAGGCGGTCGTTCAGCTGCCGCAGCTCCTCCTTCTCCTGCAGGCGGGAGATGCGCGTCGGGCTCTGCGGCATCGCGGCGACGGCTGGGCCGCGGGTTCGCGGCGTGTGTTCGGCCATGGAGCGCGGGGGGGAAACCGGCGGGGCGGAGACCGGGCGGGGACAAACGGACAGGCGGACGCACGGACGGACGGACCGACCGCCACCGCCTCCTCCTCCTCCGCCGGCTCCGCACCGATCCAATATGGCCGCGCGCCCGCCCCGCCGCGCCGGACCGCGCTCGCAGCCCTCCCGCCCACGTGACCGCGCGCCAGCCAATCGCGAGCCGTCTACTGCCGCGGGCTAAATTCAAAACCGCCAACGGCCGGTGGGCGCGCCACCGAGGCCACGCCCCCAGGGCCACGCCCACGCCCCGCGCGCCTTCCCGTCCCTTCATTCCCGCCCCCCGTTCCCACCCATGGCCCCGGACAAAGGGACTGGCGCCCCGCGTCCCCTCCCGCCGCCGCCCCCCGCGGTCCCCGCACGGCCTCCCCGCAGCGCCGCTCGCCTGGCCGAGCGGTCCCAGGGACATGCACTGGTTCGGCGGCGTGGCTGTGAATTACCGAATCACGGCATAAATCTGGTGGGAATGATAGAGCCCAGCGTATGGCCGGACACCACCCTGTCAACAACGGCATGGCACTGAGCGCTCCGTTCAGGCTTTCCTTAAGCACTTCCAGGGATGATAACGTCGCTGGGGAGGCCGTTCCAGTGCCTGGCCACCCCTTCTGTGAAGAAATTCCTCCTGATATCCAACCTAACTCGCTGCCTCGGCACAGCATCAGGCCATTCCCTCTTGCCCTTGTTCCATGGGAGCAGACCCCGACTTCCCCAGCTGTTTCCTCCTGTCAGGGAGTTGTGCAGAGCCACAAGGGCCCCCCTGAGCCTCCTTTTCTCCAGGCTGAGCCCCTTCCCAGCTCCCTCAGCCCCTCCTGGGGCTCCAGACCCTTCCCCAGCTCCATTCCCTTCTCTGGACACGCTCCAGCCCCTCAATTCCTGTCCTGAGGGGCCCAGAAGTGGGCACAGCACTCGAGCTGTGGCCTCAGCGGGGCCAGCACAGGGACGGTCCCTGCCCTGCTCCTGCTGGGACAGCCCAGGGCCATCGGCCTTCTTGGCCACCTGGGCACCCCTGGGCTCGTGTCCAGCTGCAGCTATAAACCCCCTCATAAATAAGGAATTTTGCTGCGCCGCTTGTTCCCTATCCTGAATTTACTTCTCCCTTGCTCACAGGCTGCTCGCTGTGGTTTAAAAACAACCTTGGCTCCTGCTACTGCCTGTGCACCCAGCGTGGCGCTGCTTTGAAGGAGTTTGGTATCCAGGGATCTGCCAGATGACCAGGGACGGGATGAGAGGGCAGAAGGGGCTGCCCAGGGAGGTGGTGGAGTCACTGTCCCTGGAGGTGTTTAAGGAAAAATTGGAAGTGGCACTCAGTGCCACGGTCTGGGTGGCAAGGTGGTGTTCAGTCTTAGGCTGGACTTGATGACCTCGGAGCTCATTTCCAGCCTAACTGATTCCATGATTCTACAAAGTTTGCTCATTTCAGGACTCAGGGTGCAATACCTGAGGTAGAGTCAGCCCAAATTTGAAGTTTGAATTTCATATTCCTCAGCTGATGTCAGTGTGGTTCCTTTAAATTTTGTTGCCAGTGAGAGGCACTCACTTTCAGGTTGAATATTAATTCTTAGGAAAAACAGGAATCCTTTTGCAAATTTCCACTGGTGGGTGACAGCCCTCCAAAGGAAAAAAAGAATATATTCCAATCACAGGGGTGTATAGAACTAAAGTAATTTAGTCAGAGTTGGGAGCTCCTGCTTTTCCTGCATAGTGCCTTTGCTGACACAAACCATTATCTCTTTCTGTTTTTTCCTTCCCTGCCAGTTACTAGAATTTGCTCCTTTTCCACTGAAAAAATAGAAAAACTGGGTAACAAGAGTGATAGCAGCTGGGAAAAAATTCTATGGCACCTGCTGGAACATAAAATTGCCAGCACAGTAGGATTATAACCCAGGCTAGTTTTACACTGCAGCTGGCACTGGTGTGAAAGGATCTGTGTTCACAGGCAGTACAAGAAACAAAGTTTGGGAGGTTTTATTGTTGGACAAACTGAGCCCTCTGAAGGTGTTTGGTGCTGGCTTTGACTTTGTCTGCTTCCAGAATTTAGTTTGGTGCTTGGTTTTAAATCACGGAATTTTTATTTCATTATAAAGAAATGTGGGATCATCCATTCCTCACTCCCCCAGTATTTGTCTTGCCGTTGGTCTGCCTGAAGTAAAACACTTTTCTCTCCCGACAGAGGTATGGGTATGGTGTGTTCCATTTCACCTCCCAGATCAAGAGGATGTATTTAAAATTCAAACTATTTGTAAAGAGGCCTTCCTCTCCCCTCAGTAGTCTCAAGATTTAACTCTTTGTTGTTGAAACCACTGAATTTTAGCTTCTCAGTCCACTACATGAGATTAAACTAAATGGTGCTTATTTAGCAGACAAGGTTGGCTAATACTATAAAAATTAAATGAATATTGTAGTAGAAGTAGAAGCAGATGGCCAAATCAGTCTGCTTATTTCACTATGCAGTGAAAAAAACTAAATGTTGATCTTACCAATTCTACGCTTATTTTTCACCAGTCTGTGTTTTCAGGTTGCTGCTTCCATCTAATTTAAAAAAAAAATTATGTAGGATTTCCTATGCACATATAAATTATAATAGCTGAATCTATTAATATCTCATTATTTAAAAAAATATAAACTTGTGTTGGTTTCAACTGCAAGACTAGCTTCCATAAAGAAACAATCTGCTGTCAGATTTCCCTGCCATTTTCTTATATCTGAGATTTCTTTCTGCTGCTTGTGTGATTGAATTCTTCCTGCTAAATTAGTCTGAAAAAGGAAGTGAGTAAATGATGGGTCTTCAAACTGTGCCTGAGCTAATGGTAGGATTATGAAACTGAATATCAACATCGCTCCTTTTAGTCAGGGTAGTTCCAAACAAACAAAAAAAAAAGAATGCAGTGTTTACCTGTGTGACTCAGCCCTGCCTCTGACACACCTCTGAAATACAGCACAAGTACTTTCCACATGGCTTCAAAATGCCACTGCAGCTACAATTTATTGATTTTAATTTACTAATTTTGCAGTCAGCATAAAATGTGTATATGAGGCACGTACACAACTTAACAGACCCAACAGACTACAACCCTTCAAAATGTGAAAAGCATTTCAATAACAGACATTTTTAAACAAAACTCTTCCAACATTTCCAACAGCACCTTTTAATAGCAAAGGTTTTCTCTGTACACTGATTTAAGTAAAATTCTAGAATCTGTAAAAGTTTTTGGGCAATTTGCATAGATCCTGTAATTCCTAGTAAATGAGCTATTTTTGGTATCGCCAACTTTGTATTACTAAAATAGATTTCATATATACATACATATATATATATAAATAATAATTTGCATTTACACCACATTTTAAAGTGGACAAGAATCATAGTGAATACATTCTGCATACGTGTCCATATTCTGAGGGTTACATCAGTGATTCAGATATTGTTCTCCTAATGAAGAAGAATATAAAAATATTTAACTTTATATAACTTAACCTCGGTACTTATGAGAAAATACTGCTTGTTTCCACCTGTGGAATGTCTGCTAAAGAAGAATCAAAGAGAGAATTTTGATTCTCTTCAGTCTGGGCTTTCAAGAAACTAAGCAAAATGTCTTGTGTTGCAAACCAAGATGTAACCAAAAGTGTGTATTCTATCACCATCTGTTAAGAATCAGGTGGGACAGTGTTCTTTATCTTTTCCACCACTCATCCTTCCTCCAGGGAGGCATCTTCTGTTAATGAGCCATTGTGTCCCACTGCATGACTGATAAAATGACATCATCCCATGGGGAGATGCTTCACCCAGGGGGAGTAGCCAAGCATTTCCTACCTAAATAAAACCTGAGGTTTAAAACATCAGAGCAGCCTTTTTCCACTGGATTCCCAGAGGAAAATCAGACCCTTCTACATCATCACTGGACCCTCAGAGGAAAACTGCACCCTTCTACAGAAGCTCTGCTTCAACAGCACCACAGCTGTCACTGCAGGAGGATGCAGCCACCATTTAATGGGACTGCTACCAGCATTCTCACTGACGGGGTGTCAGGTTGTATTCTGACTCTGTCTGTTTTTTGGGGTTGTTCTCTGTATTACTGTATTTCTATTTTAATTTTCCTAGTAACAAACTGTTATTCCTATTCCCATATCTTTGCCTGAGAGTCCCTTAATTTCAAAACTATAATAATTTGAAGGGAAGGGGTTTACATTTTCCATATCAAGAGGAGCTCCTGCCTTCATTAGCAGACACCTGTCTTTCAAACCAAAATACAAAATAACAAAAAATGAATAGAGGTGTTTTTTCTGTCATAGCCATGGCAGGAGGAGAGAGCATGGGAGTGTCTGCAGCTGTTTAGAAAGACAGCAAAATCTGAAAACTCCTCACATGAGCAGATGGGGTAATAGTAGTACTCCTCCCTGGTTTTTGGCTTCAGTGATGTGAAAATGATAACTGTGACTGCTGCATAGTCCCTGTGCAAATTGTAAGTGCCGCTCTGTATAGCAATAACTTAAGTATGACTACACACTGCACTTCGTACATTCCCTCATGCAAAACTTGAAGCCTTTCCTTAAAAAATACTTTTAATTTAGCACTGTGTCTTACCGTGATTCAAACAGAGCTATCAACATTGTTTGAGCTAAATGACTATATGATACGAAAATAAACAAATTACATTAAAAAAAAATCTGCAACTTTTTTTTAAAGTTTCAGGTAGAAGGGAAAAGTCTGTTTTTCATTTCTGCTGAATCTTTCACACTGAAAACTTTCTTAGAAAACCATGTAAAGTGTTCTGTGGGATCTCTTTCTCCAGGAGAATCTAAAATAGGATGAATAAACACATTTGGGATGTGTACACGCAGCCTTGCCTGTGACAGGCTGGAAGATTGAGGAGTGCAGGGGCGGGAGAAGCAGAGCAGGAGGAACATAAGCGAAGAAAACCATCACAAGAGCTGCACTGAGCTGATCTTCGTCATGTAAATCATCTTGTAAACCACCACTCTCCAGCTTGCCTTGCTTAGGCAGATGCTGAGCCATGAAGGGACGTTTTTGAAAGGACAAACACATGGGCTGGGCGTTTGGTTTTGGCTGAGAACAGCCCAGGGAGCTGTCTACCCACACTGCAGAGCTACCCACAGGAGAGAAGCAGTGATATGGCTGTTAGCTGTGGTTGAAATCACTCCCCACAGTGTTTGCAAAACACCGAAAGAGAGAGAGAGAGAAGCTGTGGGAGGTAAAGCAGAAGCAGGAACTCGTAATTACACAGTTCCACATGAAGGTCAGGTTAGGCTCACTTTAAGAAAGACCATGCAAAACTGGAAAAGTTGCATTTCTGCAGAACAGGATACGGACCAGACTGTAAATACAGAATCTCCTTGCAAAAGAACCCAGTTGTTAGCAGAGATGGGTTATGCTTATAAGAAGTACTAGCTTTTGTTAAAAAATGTTTTTGCCATGAAGTTACAGAGGTGTTAACCCTGCTAGTACGTAAGAGTGGATTGCTGTGGGTGGTCCTGTGACAAGACAACTTCAATTCACATTGTATGTACATGGTTAGAGAAACATAAATTATTGCCATCTTGTGAGACTTTGTCATTAGTTTTATGAAACTGTCACCTTTGTTTTCAAAGGCTAGTTATATGAATTTGTCAGATTAATCACAACTCAAAGTCTTAACAGATCCTTGTCCCCTTAGAGGCAGAGGAGAAAAACAAATCTGTTGTGTTAGTCAGTGCAAAATTAAACAACTTAAAGAAAATTAAACACTTGCCTTAATTCTAATCTAGCATGTGACAGTTAACAGCAGGCATGGTGAGTTTCCCAGATCCTCTGAGTTAAGGTGAGTGCTTGTGAAGCTAATGTGCTCCACACCTCTGGACAAGTATAGCACAGAATTTCAGAAAACCAGACTTTAGCAGCCTGCTTGACTTTCACACATGCTGCTCTCTTGCCAGTCAGAGAGCCTCTCTTCTGTTTTTACAGAGATCTGGAGAGTTTGGGGCTCTGGAGAGTTTTAACTTCCAGAGCTGCTCCTCTAGAAAATAATTTAGTCCTCTTTCTGGAATGAAAACATCTCATTTCCATTCACCCACACCTGGAAAATTGTCATTATCAACGATTGAATAATTATTAAACACAACTATTTTTTGTTGTGAAAACCAGAAATAGTAGTAGGGGTGGAAAGCCAACCTTCTCCAGCAGGCCTTGGAGGGGAGATGGCTATGGGGTGGGCCCAGAGGGTTTAGAGAACCCCGAAATTTTACACAGACACCTCCGCCCACCCTGCTGCCTGCATGGGGTCACTGGACATGGGTCTGGCCTTGTCCCTCTGCTGCAGTGTCACCTGTGTCAGCCCCACAGAGGTTCTCCCACCCAGGGCAGGGCTGTCCATGCAGGGAACGTTCCTGTTGTCCCCGAGCAGGGAACACTGGTGGCCCAGCACAGTTCCAGTCATGCCTACCAGCAAGCCCTGGGTCTCTGTAGGACCAGTGCCCTGTGGCCATGAGCCCAGCCTGTCTCCTTGTCAAGCCCAGGTACACCTGAAACCACCTTAGAGCAGCACAGAGGGATGGGAAGGACAGCTGAGGACAAGGCTGTGCTCCAGTGGCTGCACCACCCTCACCTGTGGCCCTGCCAGGTCCCACAAATTTGGAACAGCAGCCAAAAAAACTTGGAACACACCAGTGCAGTGTCAGCTGTGGGAAGCCAGGCTGCCCTGCCTGTAATGCTGGCTCACGAGTACCCCGGGAAGCTGGCCACAGCATGTGGACCTTTGTGGCACAACATAAGAGCTGTCAGCCCCAAGGGCTTGTTCCCTGTGGAAAGAGGGATCCTGAGACTCCCTGGCTGCCAGACCCAAGGAATGCTGCAGGACTCAGACTGTGGGAGCGGATGTTCTCTACGCCCCAGACTCTGGAGAAGGTTCTGAAGGAGCTGCACATCCAGCTCTGGCACAAAGGGCTCTTCCCCACCAAGGAGGAGGACACCTACCTCGTCACCTTGGCTGTGAATTAGGAGGAAAAGCTCTGGGGCTGTGTCCTCAGCTGCTGCTGGGCACCAGGAGCTGCACAGCACTGGCAGCCCCACCAGCTCTGCTGGGAGCTCACTGCTGGGTTCCTGTCAGCTGCTGGCCTCCGACAGGGAGAAAAAGGAATTCACTCAGCAGTACAAAGGCTTGAGGTTCCTGACACATCCAAGCAGTGGTGTGCTCTCCCTGCTGCTCGGGGGCCTGAGGATGCTGTTGGAGAGAGCCGAGGTGGCGAGCAGCACGGTGTCAGGGCAGCCGTGCTGGCAGCCGGGCTCTGGGGACATGGGGAGGGTGCTGTCTTGGCCTGAGCTGGGTGTCAGGAGCTGGGGTGACTGCTCCAAACACCCTCCCTGTCTGGAGCCTGTCTGGGAAGCCGTGCTGGCTTGGACCTTCTCACAGAATGGAAGCTGTGTCTTTCACCCAGGCAAGAAGGATGCATAGGGGCATGGGGGGTCAGGAGAGAGAACTGACACCTCCTGAGGCTCACAGGCACTGGGGCAAGTGATGCTGGCAGTGTTCCCCCAGCCCAACCCGTGGGCAGGTCCCTGCAGGACCAGCACGGGCAGGCCAGAGAAGCTGGCACGGACATTTCCAACACCTGCTTTTGCCTGTTCCAGCAGGGCTTGGCAGCAGCCCCTGGCCACAGAGGCTGAACATGTGTGTCCCCAGAGCCTTCTCAGCTGTCCCCACCTGGAGGCCAGGGCTTCCAGCCTCGGTCCCTGTCCCCCACGGCTCTCCCAGGAGAACCCCAGACACTGTGATGGGAGCACATCCAGCTGGGGATCTCTAAGGGTGGGATCACCCCAGGAACAAAGCTCCTTCCTGTTGAATCCCACAAACCTGGAGTTTTTCAGCTTTCTGTGCTTTCAGGCACAGACCCCCTAGAAAGCACTGTTTTTGAGCTGAGGCCTTGGAAACAGCTTCTAAATATGAGTGGTAAAGTAGAAATCACAAATGTGTAGTGAATGAAAAGTGTGTACTTTCACAGGGTGATGGGTTTTAAATTTGAAGTTTTTATAGTATAGAAATAAGTATGGGACAACATGGTGGATTTTAGGCATTGTCTCTTTCTTTATTCATCTTTCTTCTTCCTTCTTCTTCATGGTTTTCAAGTAGTAGTTCCTAGTTAGTCAGTTAGTGCCACTCTAAAGGTCATAAGAATCTAGTTATTAGGTCAAAAGTATAAATAATATAGCTGTTAGTTCTCTATTGAACTGTTTAGCCTTAAAAGACCTTGTAGCAATTGCCTCTGTAGCCATTTTCCCTACTTCTAGCAAGGAGCTGGAAGTGCTGTTGAATTTTCTGTACTTTCTAATAAAATATAATAAACAACCAAGCCCGAACACACAAAAACCCCGTGTTTCTGTTAATCCCAGCTCTGAGAAGAACACAGACGAGACTGATAGACAAACCTCTAATTAAGTGGTGCAAAGCCCCTGCACCGCTGCCCAAGGCCCCGTTGCCATCTCCCAGCTCCTGCTGAGCTGCAGGTCTCCAGGGAAGCCCTCCTTGCTGCTGCAGAGCTCCTCAAGTGCAAGGAGCTCAAGGGCCTGGAGCAGCCATGGAGGATCAGCAGGTGCTTGGTGATGTTATAAATGAGGAACAAAAGTCTTGATATTCAGCAAAATTTAGATTGCTTTATTTGATACAGACGGATCAAGCAGTGCTGGGGAACGTGAGGGGTCACCGCCCACTCCACGCTCCACTGAACCTTGGTTTGCAGCCCCTTCTTATACTGTGGGTTCTCATTGTAATCAATAATTTTTGTTTTTTTCTGTCTGAATTTTGCCAGGTAAGCAGTGCTGGTCGAATAAACATCTTTATCCAAATTCACAAAGCTTCCTGGTGATAGTCAGTCTCACTGATAACCATCTAGTCCTTGTAGATAACCACCAGAGAAGTTCTGGAAGTCTGGTCCTTGAGATGGGCAGCATTGATCAGACAGAGGCAGGAAAGACTAACAGAAGTCTGATTTTGCAAGCTGGTAGTAGATACAACTTATTTGGAAAACATTAACATAGCATAACATAACACAACATGGTGATTGAAAACAGAATGATTTCATCATATAATTTCCTTTGTCTAGCGTCCATGCTTCACTTCAGAGCTTAGTATTCCTGTCTATACCCCAATACTTTTGTGATTAACGCAAACATTTTATCAATTTTCAGGGCTGAACAGAGCCGCAGTTTCCTGCAGGCCCCCGTGGAAAGGCGGCCCTCAGGGGCGCTGGTGACACCGGGGCTCCTCTTTGGGCAGCCGGGCTCTGGGCCCCCCAGTCCCAGGGGCCTCCCCCTGCCCTTCCTACCCTCACAGCTGGGCTTGGCGGCCACCTTGCCCGGTGCCTCGCCTTGGTGGTCACTGGGGCCAGCCCCAGTGAGGGAGGAGGGCAGAGAGCCGCTGGGAGAGCGCCGGGAGCTGACGGAGCTCCGTGCCCGGGATGGCTGTGCGGAGCCTGAGGGACCGCGCTGAGGAGAAGCTGGCTCCAATGGTTAGTGGGGAGTGTGAGGAAAAAATTCCTGAGTTTGTTCTGTTAACTCTGGAAAACACCCTGTTTTCATGTTAATTGTTGATCTTGTTCTGTTTCCAATTACTGGAATTGCCTTACCCCTATGCCCTTTCCCTCACGCCGGGTAATGACTTTGCTGCTCCCAAAATGGCGGCCGGCAAATAGGGGAGCAGCAAGTGCTCATGGTAATAAAAAACCCTCTAAAAACAACTAGCCAATATAACATCCAAGACTAAAAATGGTACTCTCAGGTAGGGAAAACAGTGGAGAACATGAAATCACCAACCAGGGCTCTTTTGCTTTGTCACCGTGAACCACAGCACCTGGTCGACATGACATCCCTAGACTAGGAGGGAGCCAGTGTTTCTTTAAGGACTCTTGAGAGAGCAGAAGGTCCAGCTCTGTTGCCCAGCAAAGCTGAATTCCTCCTCGTCTGGATCCTCCATCGGGAGCAACAGTGGTGCCCGTGACCCCTTGGGCCCCCACCCAGAGCTGATTTCTCAACAAAGGTGCTGGAAAGGAGCCGGTCTCCCTGCCCTTATTTATTTCAGGGAGTAGGGGCTGGGGGCACCCGGGAGGGTCTTTGCACACACAGGGGCTCATCTGGGCTCTGTTTCCAGGCTCTCATCTCCTGGAGGTGACCTTGGTGCCACCACCATCACTGGGCTGGCAGCTCAGACTGCCTTGATCGTGAGGAGCTCAAGGAAGAACAAAGACCAGGGCTCTCTGAGCCGGTGGCCTCTGGCCAGCAAGGTGGGAGCTTCAGACAAGGTTTCACAGAAAACACAGAATTCTGACCTGAAAGGGACCCAGAAGCACTGTCTTGGCATTATCAGACACCCACCTGCAGTGTCACGAGGGGCAAAAATGACCTCCAGACTTTCTGAAGTTCTTCTCAGAGAGGAGAGGTCCAACCCCAGCCTCAAGGCTGGCCAGCACTTTATGTGTAAAGGATCACACAGGTGTCACTAAGCCTCACAGGATTCGGGCTGGCAAACCAACTCTATTTATAGAGATAACACAGATTATTTATTTTGCAGCCCAAAAAGCCAGACGTGCCTTGGGCTGATCCCCCCGTGTGGGCAGCAGGGGAGGGGGGATTCTGCCCCTCTGTCCTGCTCAGGTGAGACCCCACCTGCAGAGCTGCTCTCAGCACAGGAAGGACTGTTGGGAATGAGTTAGTGTAGGGTAGGGTACTTTTTGAAGCACAGAAGCTTTCACTTCTGTGGACACTCTAAAATCTTATAATGTGACAAGTCTGTCTGCTCCTACAGGAGTTGCTGTGGGTGATAGTGCAAATACAATAAACATGAAGCAGATTTCTAGTCCAGACGTGCTCTTATATTTAGTTTTATACCAATAACTTTTTTTACGTGGCTGCAAAGATAAGGAGTGTCAGAGTTTGTTCAAAGGGTGTTGCAGGCATTGGAAACACCAGTTTTCATACTTGGAGAACATAGGGGCGTATAAAAGCCTTATGGTTTTGTTAAATGAGTCAGCAAGGTACTAATTATGATTTTAAAGTTTGGCATTTTGGCTGTAGAGTTTTTCTTTAAAAGTCACATTAATGAAGAAGCCTTGTGAAAATGCTTCTGAAAATGTTTCAGAGTTAGGAATTTTGATTACTTCAACCTGTCAAGGGATTTCTGATATAGAGCATTGACATAAGGAAAATATTGTAAGCCACAAAACAATTTCAGTGCAATTAAGGTAAGTCTTCCTCCTAAGCCCAGAAGAAAACTTCATTTCTTAGCTGTGTAATACTGCCCTACAGTATCTCTGCAGTGGAAATTCTGTAAATGTGTTTTTTATGAGTTTTCTGAAGATTCAGAATAAAGGAGACTTGTGCAGGCTCCTGAAGTTGATAGTTGAAGCCTCTTCATTTTAAGTGTTGCTTTAGCTGTATCTGTCAAACTGTCCTAAATCTCATTTGGCAGAGGAAAAATATTGCAATTTCAAAACTGTCATAGCAGTGTCTTTTCACAGCCCAGGTATTTGCAGCTCTGAGTTAGGTGGGACTGTGGATTCCCAGAAAACTTTACAAGCACTCAAGCAGCCATTTTAGAAAAAAATATCTTTGAGAACAAATGTAAGGATTTGCCAAATCTTGAGAAAGAAATTTCAATGTGTATTTGGCTATAAGTTTCTAGTTCTGGGCTTTATGAGTACAACATTGTAACTACAACTATAGGGGAATTTGAGTTCTGCAAGTTTAAGAGGTTTTAAATTTTTTATTATTTTATTTTTTATTACTTTTAAACTATGGCTGTATTTAATTTTGGCATGATGCTTCTTGCCTCTGGAGAGAAATGCACATTACTGACAGGTTCTTATCTTTTAAATTACCAGTAATATATTTCTAAACATTTTTTTCAGTGCACAGCTATGTGCAGGAAAAATTATTCAGAAAGAAGGATTTATACCAGGGTGCAGAGCTTTGTTGTACAGATCCTAAGTACATCAGCAAAACTGATCTCACCCTATAGTTTTCATTAATAACTGCCTGTAACAGAATAAATTTACTCGTAGAACAACACTTCTCGAAGTTTCTCTACATCTGTTACAAATGGTGCAAGACTGCCCTGGAGTTAACTACAGATAATTAAAAGTTGCTTATTTCTACTTGGCTTCAGTGGCTAAAAAAAGTCATGTTTTGTGCTTGCCTCAAGTATTCAGTTACCAAGTTCTCTGAAAGATCAGCTCACTGCCACAGCATGAATTAAGGAATTTAGGTGAGATAAACCAAGGTCCAACAACACAAAATCTGGTGTTTCAGCTCAGGGATCACAATTCCTGCAGTGGGATGGGAGGGGAAAACTTTACCAGTCCCCTCAGCTGCTAAATTAACAAAGCACTGACTAAAGATAGTCTTATTTGTTCTATAACAAGAATCCTTTTGTTATTTTTTTTTTACCTGCAACTATTTTCAATGAACCCTGCATATATACTTGAAGATCCATGCGCCTGTATTTTTATTTCATTTTATTTTTCTGTCAGATAAGGCTCCAAATATAAGGCTTTCCATGATCTATGAATGTCTCATTGTGAATTCTGGCCTTAGCAGTCACCAAATGGACACTGCAGCAATTTCCCTGAATCAGCTTCATTCTTGCACTGAGTATATTGAGTTCTTCTTGGTCACTACAGTGCTTCTTGCTTAAACTATTAGAAACTACATTTAAAATGATATTACCTTTAGAAATTTCTCTAAGAGGACAAGGAGAGAATCGCTATTGTCAAGTCACACCTTCATAAGTTTCAGGTCTTATTTTAATTTTCTACAGGGCCATATTTTTTACTTGCATCATTGTAAAACTATTTTACAAAAATACAAAAAATTATTTTACACTGATAATTGGCTGCCTTGACATGAAGAATTTTTGGAATCCTAAAGCTTAGTTCCTCATGGTTTAAAAGATTTAGGTATTAATTCCAAATGGCATCTCACAAAGAGCCAGATTTCCATCCAGGGATAAATGACTGCTCATCCATGCCAACTTTAATGTGATCTGATCTGCTCTGCTCAGCAGAGGACAGGATTTCACAGAAGGCTCTTACTTGATTCTGTACCTATTTGAAAAAGTGAATACTTTATGCTTCTCTTGGGCACTATTGAAATGGCAAACTATGTTAAATGCTGCTTAGGGTACCAAAAAGAACTTGAGCTAGTATTCTTACTGCTAAAAAAACCCCATTTTGGAATTAACAGACGGAAACCTTTTCTCATGAATGAAAGGTGCTCTGCCTTGTAGTAGCCTGTGAGTGGGAAAAACAGCTTTTGACAACAAAGCTTTTTAAAAGCCTTAATAGCTTTTTTAAAGCTATTTCCTGTGTGTTCTTACAAAGAAAGTAGTGTAATGCAAGCAAGGTAATAGCTAAGATACTGATAAGCTGGCTACAAAAGAAAACTCCAATGTTTTATAGAACTCTGAGAATCTGTTCATCATCTCCCAAACTTCCCAAAGGCTTAAACAGTACTCTGCTGGTTCCAAAAGTTTAAAGATATCTGAGTAATTATTTCAGGCCTCATGCCAGAGATTGCTTGAACATCTTGCAGAGATGACTTAGTTCTGAAAATATGCATGCAGACAGGCAATAGTGTACCTGCAAGATACCCTCTCCAAAGTTCTGGAATAAAGACCAAAAGCAACAAAATCTGTTTCTTTTCGCCCCGCCTTTCCTTTCAGGATGTAGCTAATTTTTCTTGCCTGTGATTTCCCCTAGATGTGCCCTGGCAAAATACCACTTCCTCTTGTGTGGAATATAGAAGGATATTGTGCTGGAGGAATATGATACATAGAAACAACCAAGAATGAATAAGGAAGTAATTTATTTTTTATTCAGCCTGCATGATAAACTTCATGCTTCACTGTAAGTCAACTGCCAAGTCCAAGTAGAAAAGTACTATCCTATTCACAGATACCTGAAAAATCTAATGAATAGTTGCCTTTATTATTAAATTAATTTATTTACTATAAACCTTTTCACTTGCAAGTAGTGTTTGCATGTTTTAGGACAGAAAATTAATCATTCCTTCCTCCTCCCCTAGTAATAGCTGGGTAATGACTTGACTGAACTTTAAAGGTGAAAATTATAGCTCTACAAATATTAAACTGCCTCATAAACACAAAGCAGTGCTAACATGTTATCTTTTTTATTATCATTATTCTTAAAAGTAAATTCTATTGGTCTGATAAGCACGTTCAAGTGGCACAAACAACCCCACAGCCAGCTCCTTTTGACAAAAAGCTATTTTCCTGTCTGTCCTTCTCTAGGGAATGCTTGGGTAGGAGTGATACTTAGACGAAGGCAGAAACGACACACTTTGTCAGCATTTTTTAAAATTAGTTTTGGATATAACTAAATAAATATAAATAAATGAAATTAATTTTCCTGCCCTGTTGTGTCTTGTTTTATTGTTCAGCTGTGTAAAGTTCAGATTTTATTGTTATCCCCCGTTTTGTAAAATGGTTTGTTCCCTTCCCGCCGTTTCTCATGCCTGTCATCCCCAGACCCCTCCTGCCTTCCAGACCCTTCCCTGTCCATCGCCCGAAGCCCTGCCCCTTTGGCTGTCAATCCTCCCCAGAAGCATGCCCCCTTTCTGGAAGATTCCCCTCGCTTCGGTTCCTCATTGGTTAATGTATCCCTGTTACCGCCCTCAAGTGTACCCATTGGTTAATTGTATCCCTTTCCCCGCCTGTTGTACCTCCCCTGACATTCCGCGATAGGCCAATTTCTGTACCGCCTCTTGATGTCATCCCCCGTATATAAGTTACTGTCAGCCCTGTTCTAACCGCCTTTTGCGGTTCCCTTCCCTCGACTCTGGACCCCGTTCCTCTGCTCCCTCAATAAACCCTTGGAACCGTGAAAGGTCTTTCCCTGCCTCTTTGTCCCACCTTAGACGGCCAGGCTTGCATGTGGTTCTGCCACATACCTCTACTGCAGACCCCAGACGGGCAAAGCAGAGAGGCCACTCCTTGCGCTGCCCTCTCGGGCTAGCCGGTCACTCGAGGAGTGTGAGACCACTCGAGCCGAGGGCAGTGTCAGAGTGGCGCCCAACGTGGGGCAGTGGACAGCTGACCCGCGAGGAGCTTCAGAGATCTGAGGATCGGAAGCCTTGGGCGTCACCTACCCCGGTTGGAGCAGGCCATCGCGGCAGCGCTCCCGGGGAAGAGGCGGCAATCCTATAGCGCCAGGGATCGCCTCTGAAGGTGGGACCCTTTGCCGACTGCTGCTACCCATCCGACGGAGCAGGTGAGTACTCCCCGAAGGGGGTGTGGGAGGCTCACCACAGGCGGGCACGGTGCGGGTCTAGGTGTGGGACCCAGCAGGTTGTCGGTCAACCGAGGGTGAGCACCGTTGCCTTTAGTCCCCCGGGGGTGGGGGGCTCACTGGGTGGGTAGCCCTTGTTTTCGGTTCAGTTTTCTTTTATTTTCAGTCCTTCTTTTTAAGTTTTCCCCTTCCCGGTCGGCAAGGGAGTGAGTTTAGGGCTGTTGAGAGCACACCATGGGCGCTAGGGTCTCAACAGCTCAGAGGGAAATGTTTCTCCAAGTTGCGGGTTCCCTTGAGGGTGGGAGAATTCAGTTCTCGCGGGGGGTTTTAAAATCATTTATCAAGTGGCTGGCTACTCAATTCCCCGAGGCGTCACCCCGGGACATGGATTCCCTAAGGTTTTGGGAAAAGGTCGGCCAGCGGCTGCTGATGCTGAGCCGACAGGGTGACGCCTCTGTCGATAAATATTACACCTTGTTTATCCAAATTAAAGATCTGGTAAAAAGAAAAGGGGGAAGAGAGAGCCAGCCGCCGCAGTTTTCCCCAGTTGTTCCCCCTCCCTCTTACCCTCGTCCCGCTCCCTCTTCCCTGGGGTCGGGAGGCTCGAGACGGACAGAACGGCACGAGCCGCCGGCAAACAAATCGCCTCGCTCCTCTCGGTCTCCCCGACGCCCTAGCCCTGGCAGCCCGGTACCAGCTGCCAGGGAGCCTTCTCCTGCTCCCTCTACCCAAAGTTGCGCTTCCCAAAGTTCAATCCCCAGTTCTAGTGCGGTTCCTACTCCTAAACCCGCCCTTAGAAGCTGTCGTTCCCGTATCCCCACTCCCAAACCGTCACCCTCGCTGTCTACTGATCGCACCCCTAAGTCTGTCCGATTTCAGTTGGATCCCTTGGAGCCACAAAATGGCCCCCAGAACGCCGAGGCACAAGATGGCGCCGGCCACGTGGCGTGGTCGGCTCATGGTGTCTCGGGTTCTTCTCCCCACAATCCCTTTGTACAAGACCCGCTCCTTCCCCCTCCGTTTGTGGCTCCGCCCCCGAATCCCTTCGCCAACCCCTTCCTCTTCCCTCCTCCCTTCCCTATCCCCTCCTACAATCCCTCCTACAGCCCTGCCCCTGAACACTCCCCCTGGGGGAAGGTCCCTACCCCGAACGCTCCTCCCCAGTCTCCTCCCCCTCTCCCGCCGCGTGCCCCTCCTCCTACTGGGTCGGAAGGTTCCGCCCATTCTCATGAGTGGCGTCAGTGTTCTGACTCCTCCTCGGACAGCGGTCCCGCCCATCCGCTCCCGACTTCCGGTTCCCACGCCCCTCCTTCCGGTTCCCACGGTCTGGAACCCGGAAGTGACAGGCCCGGGACCTGGAACCCGGGACCGGAGGCCACCCTTATCGCCGCACCGGTTTCTTATTCAAAGCGGGGTATTCCTCATTGGAAACCATTCGAATACTCCAACCAAAAGGAGCTTTGCAAGGCTCAGAAAGAGTTTGGGAGGAAAAGCGAGTATTTCAAAGGGCTAATGAAAGCCACCTTTTCCTCCAACCTTTTGGTTCCTAGCGATTTGAAGAGCCTATTCCAGTGTCTCCTCCTGTCCATGGAGTATGGACTGTGGGAAGACACATGGAAGAGAATGTTAGGAGAACTCTTACCCGAGTTCTTGCAAAGCCCCGAGTGCGCCGTTGACGCGGACCAAAAACCTATAACACTAAATCATTTGTGCGGCGAAGGCGAGTGGTCGCAGGCGGAGGTACAGGCAGAAAAAATTCCAAGGCCTGTACTTGTAAAGATTCAAGCCGCTGCCGCGGAGGCATTCATGAGAATGCCGACCACCGAGCCCCAAGTGAACTACCTAACCATCAAACAGGGGCCGGCGGAACCCTTTATCAGCTTTGTAGAAAAGCTGAAACAGCAGGTGGAGCGACAGGTCAGGAGCCCAGAGGCTATAGAAGAGGTTATTATTGAGGCGATAAAAGCCAATGCAAATGACACCTGTAAACAAATAATAACCTCTCTGCCGGTTTATCCCAAACCTAGTCTTAGGTCCATCATAGAAGCCTGCACAATGAAAGCGACCATTGTAGCTCCAGTCAACATCGGAGGAGGAAGGAAGCCGACCGTGCTACCAGCCGCAACATCAGGAGCATCGGTTCGGTGTTTCTTTTGTAATCAAAACGGGCACATCGCGCGGTTCTGTCCGCAAAAGAAAGCCCTAAGCATCGGGCAAAAAGGCGGAGGGGCTGGGGACCCACACACACCACAAAAAAAAAACTAGTGGGGGAGCGCGGGTCCGCCTCGCGTGTGAAAACAAATGAGGCGGACCACAAGGGGAGCCAGGGGGGGGACACTGGATTGGACACTTCTACCGGACGCGACAATAGTACCAATCGAGACACACAAGCGCAGCCAGCAGGGAAGGAGTGGGTTCCACACCCACCCCTGAGCTTGGCCTTGATGGAGAACACCCTATTTGAAACGACGGACTGGCGGTTAGTGTTGGTGAAGCCCATCTCTCCGGGTTTGTTCGCCGGACTCGACTGTAAGTACGTCGCACTTGGGGATACAAAATGTACTCCGCCCGAGATTGAAATCGTTCCGCAAACACAATCGTTGTGTCCGGACGGTTTCACTCTGTTGGCACGGTGCATACGACCGCCATACTTCTTGCCCAAATTACAGCCTGTAGCGCAGGCGATCCCAGTCCCTCATAACATCAGGGAAAGACCGGAAGATCCCTGTGTCTACTGGGCAGAAGTAATAGGCGAAGAACGACCAAATATTGTATGCAGACTCCGGCAAGGCGACGACCATATGCGCCTCAAAGGAGTCTTTGACACGGGAGCTGATGTGACGATTATTCCAGAAGACATCTGGCCGTCACAATGGGAATTGCAACCCGTGGATCATAAAATTAAAGGAATCGGGGGGGCCAAATTGGCTAGGCAGTCGAGAAATATTGTCACAATTGAGGGTCCTGATGGACAGGTGGCGAACGTCCGTCCCTTTGTGATGGACTACCAAGCGCCCCTGTGGGGCAGGGACGCCATGTCTCAATGGGGGGTTAAAATCGAAATCCCGAAGACCCCGCGGGATTTTTGCTAGCGGCCACTGCGGAGCGCCCTATCCAAAAATTAAATTGGCTATCTGATGATCCAGTTTGGGTAGATCAGTGGCCGCTCAATAAACAAAAATTAAAGGCGCTCAACGAACTCGTGGAGGAGCAATTGGCAAAGGGAAACATCGAGCCTTCCATGAGCCCTTGGAATTCCCCAGTGTTTGTGATCAAGAAGCCGGGGAAGGACAAGTGGCGGCTCCTTCACGACCTTCGTGAAATAAACAAAAAAATTGAAGACATGGGGGCCCTGCAACCAGGTATGCCATCACCCTCAATGCTGCCTCAAAATTGGAATCTGGCCATCATTGATATAAAAGATTGCTTCTTTCAAATTCCCCTCGATCCCAAAGACGCGCCACGGTTTGCCTTCTCGGTTCCTTCCATCAACCGAGAAGCCCCGATGAGGCGCTACCATTGGCGAGTACTTCCTCAAGGCATGAAAAACAGCCCTAGTATTTGCCAATGGTACGTGTCTTCATTGCTGTCTCCCGTGCGTGCCAAGGCGGAGGAGGCCGTCATCCTGCATTATATGGATGACGTGCTAGTTTGTGCCCCCACGGACGACCTACTACAACATGTCCTGGACCAGGTAATTGAGGTCTTAACTTCTGCAGGATTTGAGCTCCAAAAGGAGAAAGTTCAGAGGATGCCCCCGTGGAAATATCTCGGGCTCCAGATCACCAACAGGACGATTGTCCCTCAGAAATTGGCTATCAACACCAAGCCAAAGACCCTCGCGGATTTCCACCAGCTGTGTGGTTCTTTAAATTGGGTCAGGCCCTGGCTAGGACTTACCACCGAGGACCTAGCCCCCCTTTTCAATTTATTGAAAGGGGGAGATGAGTTGCTTTCTCCTAGGGTGCTGACCCCAGAGGCCAGGCTGGCTTTGGAGAAGGTAGAGAAGGCGATGGGATCTAGACAGGCCCATCGCTACCTGCCGAACTTGCCGTTTGAATACATCATCATGGGACGGTTGCCGCACCTCCATGGCCTGATTTATCAATGGGACCAGGACCAGAAGGACCCCCTCTTGATCATAGAGTGGGTGTTCCTGAGTCATCAGAGGTCCAAAAGTGTCACCAAGCCACAGGAACTGATGGCTCAGCTCATTAGGAAGGCCAGGACCCGCCTACGAGAACTGGCGGGGTGCGAGTTCACATGCATACGTATGCCACTTGCCTTGTCATCGGGCAAGATGACGAAGGAGGCCCTGGAGCATTTGCTCAGGGAAAACGAAACTCTCCTGTTCGCCCTAGATAGCTACACCGGACAGACATCAATCCACCATCAGAAACATAAATTATTTAACTCAAATTTCAATTTGGTACCAAAGGAAAAATTGAGCCGAGTGCCGCTCAAGGCTCTGACAGTTTTCACAGACGCATCCGGGGCTTCTCGCAAGTCAGTTATGACTTGGAAGAACCCCCAAACTCAGCAGTGGGAGGCAGATATTAAGGTAGTTGAGGGTTCCCCTCAAATTGCTGAGTTGGACGCTGTTGTCAGAGCCTTTGAGAGGTTCTCCGAGCCACTTAATTTGGTCACAGATTCGGCGTATGTGGCAGGTGTAGTGTCTAGAGCGGAAAATTCAGTTCTGAAGGAAGTTTCGAATCCCAGCCTCCATCGCCTGCTCTCGAAGCTAATTTATGCTGTCTCCCACCGAGAGCACCCGTATTACGTGATGCATGTGAGGTCGCACACAGACCTGCCCGGCTTCATTGCGGAAGGCAATGAGAGGGCAGATGCCTTGGCCGCGCCAGCGCACATGGCAAATGTGCCTGACGTTTACCAACAAGCCAAGCTGAGTCATCAGCGGTTCCACCAGAATGCCCCTGGACTTGTGCGACAGTTCCATCTGGGCCGTGACCAAGCCAGGGACATTGTGGCCACATGTCCTGATTGCCAGAAGCTCAGCGTACCAGCTGTGAGCTCTGGCGTAAACCCCAGAGGCCTGGAGAGTTGCGAACTGTGGCAAATGGATGTCACACACGTCCCGCAGTTCGGCAGGTTGAAATATGTGCATGTCACCATTGACACCTTCTCCGGAGCGATCTTTGCCTCTGCCCACACAGGGGAGAAGGCCAAAGATGTTAAGAAACACCTAATGCAGGCCTTCTCGGTCCTGGGGATCCCGAGGGTGATCAAAACGGACAACGGCCCGGCATATGTTTCCACGGCCTACCGGGAATTCCTGCAGAAGTGGGGAATAAAACATAAAACAGGCATCCCGTATTCCCCTACCGGTCAGGGCATGGTTGAGCGTGCCCATCAGACGCTCAAGCGAGTCCTGGAGCAGCAACAGGGCGATACCCAATTCGACAATCCACACACTAAATTACACCGCGCCCTTTTTACAATTAACTTTCTGAACTGCTCCTTTGAAGTATTGAGTCCTCCCATTGTGAGGCATTTTGCGAACGCTTCCCCATTACGTTTGAGGAATCATCCTCCCGTAATGGTGAAGAACCCGGAGACCGGACAGGTGGAAGGCCCACACGAGTTAATTACCTGGGGACGGGGACATGCGTGCGTGTCCACGCCTTCAGGATTGAGGTGGGTCCCTCAAAGATGGGTCAAGCCGTACACCGCAAGAGGGGTGTCTCCGACAAGGCCAAACGATAAAGACGTCGAATATGCCGCACTGCGCCGTCGCCGTCGTCCCCCCAACAATGTCAGCTTCTCCCCTTGTGGATGGGGTAGCCCCCTTTGTGAGCCCTTTTCCCTAGACCTCCCCAACTTATTTGATTAACCGCCCCCACTTTGTTTTCTCTTCAGTTCTGGCTAGCCGCCCGAAGCCCCAGCATGAATAAGGCAAACGTCATCCTCGCCTGGTGCATCATCTTCTCGATGGTGCACTTCAGCCAGTTCTCGGAAGGCTGGATTGTCCCACAGCCGAAGAAAAATGTCTGGGTCACCTTAGCTCAAGCCATGCGCCAAGACCATCTGTGCCTGTCGACATCGGCCGTAGGAAATCCACTGTCAACTTGCCTGGTGGGGATCCCGTTAAAGCCCGATGAATATCCGAGACAAGTTTACCATCTAATGACCGAGTATAACGCCCACGGATGGTACCCGGCGTCCCATGGCAAACCCCTGTCCAACCCCCTCAGGATGTGGAGGGAGTGGTCTATTCCACTTCCCAAAGCATCAGAGGAGCCTCAAGAATTAGAACTTTTGGGTTCCGCCCCCGCACCCTTTTGTGTTTTTAACCACTATAGTTGGTCCCAGCCCACCTCCCACCTCCAAGTTATACAGGCCAACCCGGAGTACCAGTCCGAGTCTTGGTGTAACCAGACCGCCGAAATCTCGGGACCCCCATCAGAACGACCTCTCCAGTTGGAGAAGGGGGTTTTCCTGATTTGCGGCGATAGGGCGTGGGCCGGCATCCCCTCTCGCCTTATAGGAGGGCCGTGTACACTTGGGCGACTGACCCTGTTCACCCCCAACCGAACGCAAATTTTAAATTGGAAAGCCAAAAATAACTCATTGGCCGTCCAAAAGAGAGAATTGAAAAATCTGGACGAAAATTGCGACTCAGACGTGATTCATTGGTCGAAATCCAAAAGGATCGCAGCTTCCATCCTATTGCCCTGGGTAGCTGCGGCCAAAGCTCTAGGTGAATTGGGACACCTGGAGTGTTGGGTGGCGAAACAGGCACGATTAACGTCGTCGGCCCTTAGCGACCTCCTCGAAGACGAGGAGATTACCAGGCGTGCGACCCTACAAAATCGGGCCGCTATAGATTTCCTACTTCTAGCGCATGGCCACGGCTGTGAGGATTTTGAAGGCCTCTGCTGTTTCAACTTATCATCCAAAGGCAGCAGCGTCCACAAGAAGATCAACCAGCTTAAGGAAATGATCAAAAACATCACTGTGGAGTCCGAGGACTGGCTGGCAAAGACTTTCAAAGGCTGGGGACTTTCGGAGTGGCTAGCCTCCGTTGTTAAATCAGTTATATACGTTGTTCTTGTTGTTGTTATCGTTTGCGTCACTGCAGCTATCTTAAAAAGAATTATTTTGAAAAGCATCTCCCCCAGCCCAAATATCAACAGGGCAGAGGCACCACCCCCCGAAGAGGAAAGCCACTACGAGGATATGGGTGGTGCTCTGAAAACTGAAACTCAATCCCAGTTCTCCGCCGAACTTTAAAAAGAAAAGGGGGAGATGTTGTGTCTTGTTTTATTGTTCAGTTGTGTAAGGTTCAGATTTTGTTGTTATCCCCCGTTTTGTAAAATGGTTTGTTCCCTTCCCGCCGTTTCTCATGCCTGTCATCCCCAGACCCCTCCTGCCTTCCAGACCCTTCCCTGTCCATCGCCCGAAGCCCTGCCCCTTTGGCTGTCAATCCTCCCCAGAAACATGCCCCCTTTCTGGAAGATTCCCCTCGCTTCGGTTCCTCATTGGTTAATGTATCCCTGTTACCGCCCTCAAGTGTACCCATTGGTTAATTGTATCCCTTTCCCCGCCCGTTGTACCTCCCCTGACACTCCGCAATAGGCCAATTTCTGTACCGCCCCTTGATGTCATTCCCCGTATATAAGTTGCTGTCAGACCTGTTCTAACCGCCTTTTGCGGTTCCCTTCCCTCGACTCTGGACCCCGTTCCTCTGCTCCCTCAATAAACCCTTGGAACCGTGAAAGGTCTTTCCCTGCCTCTTTGTCCCACCTTAGACGGCCAGGCTTGCATGTGGTTCTGCCACATACCTCTACTGCAGACCCCAGACGGGCAAAGCAGAGAGGCCACTCCTTGCGCTGCCCTCTCGGGC